>JBAKBP010007566.1:0-98601 GCA_037953745.1 Lithodes maja
GTGGGGTCTTTGTTGGGTTTGGGGAATGTGATGATGATACCATGCTTCCAAATGTCTGGTATTGTGTTGTGTGAATAGCTGTAGTTTGATATGTTAGTGAGTGTTTGTATGCCTTGTGGTCCCAGGTGTCTGAGGTGTATGTTGCTTATGTTGTCTAGGCCACAGGCGGGTGAGTGCTTGAGATTGTTGATGATATGCTTTGTCTGGTGATTGGTGAAGGGTGTATAGTCAGGGTCTGTGGGGAATTGTCTCTTACGTCGGATGACACGTCGGTCGTCTTTGTGAGGTTTTAGGTGGCTGACATGTGAGAAGTGATTGATGAGAGTGTTTGCTTGTTGTTTACATGAAGGAGTAGAGTCTGTTGTTGTGATTGCAGCATGTGATTGTGTTGTGTTGCTGTTGGAAAGTGTGATGCTGTTTAGTGTTTTGTAGAGTTTTTGGGGGTTTGTTTTGTGATCAAGTGTTTGTAGGAAGTTATTCCAATTTAGTTTTTGTTGTTCTTGTATTTTGTTGTTAGTTTGGGTGTTGAGTGCTTGAATTTGTTGTGTGATGTCTTGTGTGTGGGGTGCTGGGGAGTGTTTCAGTGTGTCACGTTGTCTGATGAGGTTTTGAATTTCTGGTGTGAAGTTGGGGTTGTGTCTTTTTCTGTTACCTCTTGGAATGTGTTTCTTGTCAGCGTTTTGGATAGTTTTATTGAGTATGTGTACAGCATTGTTGATGTTAGTGATGGGTGTACTGTTTAGAGTTGTGAAGTGTTGTTCTGTCTCATTTGTAAATGCTTCCCAGTTAGCTCTTTTATAATTGGTGTATGTGTGTTTGTGGCTAGCTGGGGTGAGTCTGGTTTTGGTGGTGATAATGATCGGGAGGTGGTCAGAGCCTAAGGTTCTGACCACCCTCCATGGATGATGTGTTTGTGTATTGCCGTACATTGTGTTTACATGTGGAAGAGTGTGTTGGGCATAGTGGTACTGGTGTTTGGTACCATTTGTTGTGTGGACGAAATCTTTATATTCAAAATAGCGTGACGATGTGAGTTTAGACGGATTCATACCAGCACTTTTGCCTTCCATTTTTTTCTTTCAGCCGCGCTAGTCTGTCAGCTTCTGAATTAAACTTAGATTGTCTCCTAAAGCATCCTATCATAGGCAGTTGGGCTAGCGCAACGTATCCCCCCATTATAAGCCTACGTGCCGATATCAGTGTAAAGTAGTCTTAAAATAATGCCAGAAATACTATCGATTCAAAGTTGTGGGAGAAATTATTTATTTTTTTCTATGTGATTGAGGGAGGCAAAAGGCAGCATTGCCTATAGCGAGTGCCTCTCCCATAGTTGAAAGAGTGACAGGGCCAAAATCAAGGGACGTTCGAGCCAAAATGCCGATAGTACCAGTACTGGCGTGAATCTACCTTTAGTCAAGTACCGGCATGCATATTCTGTGTTTTGTGTGTGACTGGAGTGCATTGAGCTTGAACGGTACAATCGGGGGTATTAAGTGTTGTCATAGATTCCAGTGGTTTTCGCTCAACAAGTGTTATTGGTATCTTTATAGTTACTGGGAAAAGTGCTTATCCCTCAGAGTATTAGTCAGTGTCCCAAACTTTGTGAAATATCTGACAACACTCATTAACCTCGACCGTACCACTGTATTCAAAAGTTCTACTACAACCTGGATGAGAAATTGTGTAAATTATCCAAGAAGATGAATACATATGGCAATCTACCAAGGGAAAACAAGGAGCACCGTTAAAGGGTGATTGGAAGCCGAGGATTGTCAAGATATTGTGTAGGTGTCAGACAACTAAAAATACTGACATTGTCTAAAGTGCTTCATCTTCAAATTTAACACATTACGAGCGGGCCCGTCAGTTTTTTTCCACTATGCGCCCAGCGTTTTTATTTTACCCTAAATGGCCTTGTTTCCGTGCTCTTTTTCATGCATAAACAAGAGCCAGAGTGTAATATAATTATGTATCCCTGAAAGGGCTTAAATTGAGCTTTCCAATGACACCAGAACCATCCTTCTACGACCACGCGTTCTCTTGCAACGATCGTGCATCACAGTGCAAAAACCCTAAAATACGGTAATTTCCTTATATAATTCCCTGTGTGGCGAGGTAGGGAGGGTGGATGTGTGTGGAGTAGATGTCAGTAGGCGTGCGGTCCGTGCCGAGCGGTCATGAGGTAACCTACGCTCCTCCCGTCGCTCGTCTCTCTCTCAGAGCCATTCTTGCTCAAAAATTGCACACGGACTAAAGTCGGGCCCCGCCACATAGTCCAGGTTTTTAGATACGGACTTAAGTCGGGCCCCGCTAGACAAGGGTTAATAGTACCTCATCTAGGTTGTCAGTGAACTATTGAATCCGCCCGTACCTGTTGTTAAGTTAGAAAATATATATATATTATGCTGTGAATGAGGAAGTACTTTGGGCTTGGTCGATGTTGTGTTTGTGTGTTGTTGTTTTTTCATGTGGAAGCAAGAATGTTGGGCATAGGTACGAGATTGACCACTTGTCCGTTTCAGGTTATAAGGAAGGTCAAGAAGTAAATACTGATATGTAGCCTTTATGCAAGATAAATAATATGTTTGTAGACACATACTAATATATTCAATTTAATTCAACATTATTTCCATCTATCATAATGCCCACATATTCTTGATTTTTTGCTAATTATTGATGTATACGGTACAGTCGCGCTAATAAGTGATGTCTCGGCACCAAGTATGTTTTGATCAATAATTGGTATCAGCAATATCTAAGCTTCATTTCTTCATATCGAGTGAAATATACAAACATGTTCCTACACTTACCCACCCTATTCAACATCTGACAGACATTAATACAGTACAGAGCAAGCCAACCGTAATAACAGCTGGGACATGACTTATTAGCGCTACACTTACCCACCCTATTCAACATCTAACAGACATTAATACAGCACAGAGCAAGCCAAACGTAATGACAGCTGGGACATGACTTATTAGCGCTACACTTACCCGCCCTATTCAACATCTGACAGACATTAATACAGTACAGAGCAAGCCAAACGTAATGACAGCTGGGACATGACTTATTAGCGCTACACTTACCCACCCTATTCAACATCTAACAGACATTAATACAGTACAGAGCAAGCCAAACGTAATGACAGCTGGGACATGACTTATTAGCGCTACACTTACCCACCCTATTCAACATCTAACAGACATTAATACAGTACAGAGCAAGCCAAACGTAATGCCAGCTGGAACATGACTT
Organism: Lithodes maja; assembly: GCA_037953745.1. Classification (NCBI taxonomy): domain Eukaryota; kingdom Metazoa; phylum Arthropoda; class Malacostraca; order Decapoda; family Lithodidae; genus Lithodes; species Lithodes maja. The sequence goes on from JBAKBP010007566.1 coordinate 3,259, forward strand.
ATTAGCGCTACACTTACCCACCCTATTCAACATCTGACAGACATTAATACAGTACAGAGCAAGCCAAACGTAATGCCAGCTGGGACATGACTTATTAGCGCGACCGTACAGCTTGACGTTCCTCACAGTCAGGAAATGTGCCGGCGATCAGTTTAGTAGCAGTTGTTGTATTAGGAACTATTTATATTAACCCCCCGCCGCGGAGATGATTGTGTGAGTCACCCTGTTATTTAGTGTTGCCTGCTTTCCTTAAGGGGAGGTTTTTAGTTTGGTCCCTAGATATCCTTCAAGCTTAAGATTACACCCCCTTTAGCCCCTTTCAAGATAAATTTGTAAATTTTTTGGTAGAAAAATGTTCCGGCTAAAAGCCGGTTCCTCTTAAATTACAGGCTCGCTATCGCTCGCCAGGATAAAATTGACACCTAAATGGCACGAAAGGTTTTAAAATTGACAGAAATGGGTTGAAAGTTCTTAAAATAGTCAAAATAAAGGGGCAAACATCTTAAAATTAGAAAAACAATGGGGCTAAACATGAGGGAGAAAGGAGTCAAGAAAAAAAATCCCTCAAGTGGAAATCTCCCCTTAAAGGCCTGTACAGACTATCTAAATTAACCCTTATAGGTACCACAGATCCTTCCTAAGCTGCACAAAATGGAGTAAATTAATGTAGCTAGAAGATGTCTGGGTTGTAGAAGAAAGTACAATTTGAATATTGCTAATTATACCCTGTTCAGTATAGGTAGGCCAGAAATCCCCCCCCCCCCCCCCACCTCTCCTAACTCAAAAACGACTTCAGTATTTGAGCTGTTTATCTTACATTTGGGAAGAGTCAACCAGGTGTGGACATTTACCGCCCCTTTTGCTCTAGCCGTATTTGAACTATTAGAGGCTATGGGTCATGATTTGAGCTGTTTATCTTACATTTGGGAAGAGTCAACCAGGTGTGGACATTTACCGCCCCTTTTGCTCTAGCCGTATTTGAACTATTAGAGGCTATGGGTCATGATTTGAGCTGTTATCTTACATTTGGGAAGAGTCAACCAGGTGTGGACATTTACCGCCCCTTTTGCTCTAGCCGTATTTGAACTATTAGAGGCTATGGGTCATGACTTTGGCCTTGTTATAATGAATAGACTATATAAGTACACAGATCATCATTTGGAGACAACTTTTAATACTTTTTGAAAAATTCCTAGGAGTTTATAATTATTCTCATACTTAATAACCTATGAGAGTTCCGTATGGAGCTCAGTGGTCTGGTTAATCTGCTCTACATAACTAACTAACTAACTTAATAACGTACGATTATACTTGCAAGATAAACAAACCAAAACTTGGACCAACACAGTAAAAAGACAAAACAACTTATCAAAATCGCTATGTGGAAACAACGCTTAACCCATCAGACCCGGAAGAGCTCTTAAACACCCATAAAAAACACACCCGAGCTACCCGGAAGGTCTCTTAAACACCCATGAGCTTAATGCCTGTAAGCTTGGTGTGCGAGGCGTACGTCCGACGCATGTAAACAACAGCCGGCTGGACCGACGCCCCGCATCTCCCGCCACAAGAAGGAGTGCGTCGCTTGTTCGTGTGTGCCTGTATGTTATTGTTAAGTATCGAAAAGTAGTGTAAAGTGGCTGTTTTTGCCATAAAGTTATCTCCAATGAAATCATCATCACAACTGAACCAGTTGACTTAGAGAGCTCTACTTAACGCCATTCTACAGGTACGAAACACATCTACGCTTGGGGATGCGCGGGAATGCGGAAGCTGTCAGAATAACAAAGATACGGTAGCCTAGGCGTAGAAGTTTTTCGGCCAAAACCCCCGGATTTCGGGGAATATTTATGTAATGCGTAGCCGGGCCTGGAGGGTTAAGCAAAATAATAATTCTTTATAAATTGTGTTTTAGAACTGGTGATCTATGTTCCTCTCCGGCAGCTGATGTTGGATTCATGTCACACTTAGACCAATACCACACCAGCAGCTCTCTAACAGCAATCTTGTATTAGAGTTTGGGCATCTGCTTCGAGTTATCCGGGAAGTTTGATAGATTTATTGTTATTTATTGAACTGTTATTATTTGATTTTTCATTATTTGTTGTGATTGTGGGTGACCAGAATCAATCTGTTGTGAAAGCGTTGTGATGTAATTAATTCCAGCGCAGCAAACTCTGTCGACTATTCCGTGTATCCGATGCAATTCACCGCTAAAATTGCTAGCATGCTATCGGCTCAAGATTTGTATTTCTGGGCAACTTCAGATAATATTCTACAGTATTTACAAAATGTTTATATGATGTATTGACTCTTAACCCCTTCAGACTCATATGACGCAGAGGTTGCCAGATTATCTATCTATCTATCTATTGCCTGACGCCGTGATCCCCGAAGGGGTGGCCACGAACGAACCGCCCCCATGCACCTCTGTCCCCAGTCAGTCGACGCCCCTCCCCCCAACCAGCACCGCCTTCATTCATGTAGTTCCTCACTCCATCCTTCCACCTCATATTCGGTCTACCTCTCCCCCTCTGTCCCTCCACCTCGCTCTCGTACACCCTCTTAGTCATTCTCTCGCTTTCCATACGTTCCATATGGCCGAACCATCTCAAGTTGTTCCTTTTCACACTTTCCAGCACATCTACCTCCACACCACACCTCCTTCTTACTTCCTCATTAGTCTGTCTATCCCTCCATGTAATTCCGCACGCACTCCTTAAGTAATTCATTTCCACTGCTCTCACTCTTGGTCTGAGTCTCTCAACCAACGTCCATGCTTCGCTTCCGTAAGTCAGTGTCGGGATTACCACACTGTCATGCAAGGACTTCTTCACTTCCATACTGACCACCCTATTTCTTGTTACTGCTTTTAGCGTTCCTACAACCCTCTTCCCCTGTTGTACCCTCTCCCGCACCTCTTCATCCATAGTCCCATCTTTACTCAACACACTGCCCAGATACTTAAAAGAGTTGACGATCTCCATAGCCTGACCGTTCAGCTTCACCTCACACTCTGTGACTTCACCCCTTTCGAAGACCATAACCTTGCTCTTCCCCGTATTTACCTTCAAATTCCGTTTTTCGCACACTGTTCCAAACTCATTTACCAGACCCTGCAACTCCCATTCATTATCACTCATCAGAACTGTATCATCCGCAAACAGCAGTATAGGTAGCTTCCACTCAGTTCCCTCCCTTTTCAGCGATACACCAACATCCACTGCTCTTGATAGTATTTCTTTCATAACTCCATCCATATATACAGTAAACAACCACGGGGACATCACACACCCCTGTTTCAAACCAACATTCAGGTCAAAGAACTCGCTCTGCTCACTCTCCACACGTACTGCCGCCTTTGCACCCTCATACATGCTCTTCACTGCTTTCAGCAACTTGCCCTCTACTCCGTATATTCTAAGTACTTTCCACAAACCTTCTCTATCCACTCTGTCATAGGCCTTCTCCAAGTCCATAAAGGCAACATACACCTTTTGTTTCTTCTCCAGATACTTCTCCACAACACAATTCAGGGTAAAAATCTGATCTACACATCCTCTTCCCTTCCTAAAGCCTCCCTGCTCGTCGCCTATCCATTTCTCCGTTCTCACTCTCACTCTCTCAATCACTACCCTACTGTATACCTTCCCTACTACGCTTAGAAGACATATTCCTCGGTGGTTACCACACACTCCTCTTTCCCCTTTGCCCTTATATAGGGGGACTATTATGCCAGTCTTCCAGTCATCGGGTGCACTCCCCTTCTCCCATGCTAGTTTGCACATTTTCCATACCCATTCTATCACTATCTCACCACCATACCTCAACATTTCCCCACACACTCCATCTGTTCCTGGTGCTTTCCCCAACTTCACTCTTTTCATGGCTTCCCACACTTCTGACCTCCTGATCCCCACCTCCTCCTCCACTACTTCTCTTCTTCTCCCTCCCATACCATATCCAGCTATGTTTGCTGGCTCTTCATTCCTTTCATTTAGCAACTCACTGAAGTACTCCCTCCATCTTTCGACTCTCTCTTGCTTCTCGGCTAGCATTCTCCCATTCTTATCTTTCACACCCTTACTGTTTCCCTTGCTACCTTCCCTAACTTTCTTGACTTCTTTCCAGAACAGTTTCTTACTCTCCCTCCATTTTACACTCAGATTCCTTCCAAATTCCTCATCTACTCTTCTCTTACTTTCCTTCACTACTCTCTTCACCACCCTCTTACTCTCCACGTACCTCGCTCGTTTCTGTCTCTCGGAATCTTCATTCCCTCTGCTACCCAACCACTCTCTATATGCTTTCTTCTTTTCTTCCACAGCTATTCTTACCTCTTCTGTCCACCATGCTGTACCTTTCACTCCCCTCCCTCTTCTCCTCACTCCACACACCTCCTCACATGCTGCACATATCTCATCCTTAAACACCTTGCTCATCTCCTCCACTTCCTCCATAACTTCCAGGTCGAACCCACCTAGTCGTCTTTCCACTGCTCTCCTGTACTCCTCCCTGACTTCCTCCTCCTGCAACCTCTCCACCCTCCACACCATTCCACCCTCCTCTCGCCTCCCTCCCGCTCTCCTCACCCACTTCTTTTGTATCCTAACCTTAGCTACCACTACATAATGATCAGACAGACCCCCTCCAATACCCCTATACACCCTAGCATCCATCACAGATTTCTTCATTCGTTCATCCACACATACATAATCAATCAATGAATTTCGTTCCACCACTGTCTTATCCTTCATCGTCAACATCCGTTTCCACGTGTACCTGTGGATCATTCTGTGTCGGAAGAAGGTGTTGGCTATCCACAGCCTCCTCCCCACACATACGTCCACAAGTGCACTACCATTCCCATTCACCTCTGATGGTACCCCCCACCCTCCCACCACTCCCTCAACTTTCCTATCACCCACCTTACCATTCATATCCCCAATCAGAAATATTCTTTCGTTCTTGTCAAACTTCTCCAGGCACGCCTCCACATTCATCCAGAACTCCTGCCAGATTAGCAATAAGAAATAGAGTTCTCTCTCTTATAATTACCTCTCCAAAATTAGTTTTCTGCCCACAGCTAATTCAAAGACAACTGCAGAGGTTGAAGTAACCAAACTAAAGGTTTCTAAATACCCCTGATGGTAACAAAGGCTTTAAAGTATCCCTAATTGGCTCAAAATCGCGTCATATGTCGGAGAGGGTTAAGATTTGTTATGATTATCTATCAGTAATGACTTTTTATAACTAATAGTAATTATTAAAATATAATGATTGTTTTGAAACTATATACGGTAACATAAAATTTAAATGTTTAGGTGAAATACCAGTTATTCAGTTACAAGATCTAGGTTACATCATCTGAACAGGATTCTCATATTGAATGTTAAGGAGGGTTACCTGATTTTTTTTATCTTTCTCTCCTTTTCTCTCTTTCTCTGGCTTGTATCCATTCGGCCCCATTCAGCCAACTGTTTTAAGACGTTTATCCCCATCCAGGTGTCGATTTCTTCCTGGCGAGCAATAGCGAGCCAGCATTGTATGGAGAAATCAGGCTTTACCGGAGACATTTTTCTATCGAAAAATGTAAAAATTTAACTTGCTGTCAAAACAAATATATATACAGTACAGTATATGCTGGCTCACTACTTGCTCGCCAGGGAAATATTGACACCTGGATGGGGGTAAACGTCTTGAAACAGTTGGCTGAATGGGGCCGAATGAATACAAGCCAAAGAGAGAGGGAGAGAAAGAAAAAAAGCGAGGTGGGCTCCCTTAACCCCTTCAGCACGACAATGCCTTTTTTTCCTTTGATTCTGACCAAAATTAGACCGTTTTATGTCCGTTAAAAAGGACCTATCTTATTCGGAGGGTGATATGGAGATCCCTATCTTATTCGGAGGGTGATATGGAGATCAGTATTTACCCTTACGAGTCCCAGAGGTAGCTTATGAGGTAAAGAAAATCGTCTAATGGTGATCAGAATATGACGAAAATTACATCATGGCGCTATAGGGGTGAAATATATTATAGGTACTAATATTCTCAACCAGCACGGTAGATGTAAACAATGAGCCAAGAGTTGTATATTATCTTGAGCTGAAATGTGAGCTCAGTGAGAGGTCTGTTCTTTTTTTTATTATCTTGAGCTGAAATGTGAGCCCAGTGAGAGGTCTTTTCTTATTTTTTATTATCTTGAGCTGAAATGTGAGCTCAGTGAGAGGTCTTTTCTTATTTTGTATTATCTTGAGCTGAAATGTGAGCTCAGTGAGAGGTCTTTTCTTATTTTTATTCTCTTGAGCTGAAATGTGAGCTCAGTGAGAGGTCTGTTCTTATTTTTATTCTCTTGAGCTGAAATGTGAGCTCAGTGAGAGGTCAGTTCTTATTTTTGTTAAATTAGTTATCCCCTTCAGGAATGTGAGGCATTTTAAGGCTGTCATTAGACAATTTTCTTCAGTTTAGGAAGGAACTATGAGAGTTTAAGGGTTAAGGGAAGGTATTTAGTTTGTTCCCTAGACCTCCCATCAAGCTTAAAATTACACCCGCTTGAGTCCTTTTCAAGATAAATTTGTACATTTTTCGGTAGAAAAATGTCTTGGCCGAAGGCCGCTTCCTCTTAAATTACAGGCTCGCTATCGCTATGCTTAAATTGTAAGCATCTTTATATTCAACAGAAATACACTAAGATGTGGGTCTATGATAAATTCCATATGTACGGTCGAGGTTAATAAGTGTTGTCAAATATTTCACAAAGTTTGGGACACTGACTAATACTCTGAGGGATAAGCAATGTTCCCAGTAACTATAAAGATACCAATAACACTTGTTGAGCGAAAACCACTGGAATCTATGACAACACTTAATACCCCCGATTGTACCATTCTGAGCTGTAATACGTAGACACCTACTTGAGAATCTCTGAGCTTTATTTGATTATTTATTTATCTTTGTATAATTTTCTTAGTTTCCTCCCTAGACCTCCATCAAGCTTAAGAAAATACCCCCCTGCAAGATAAATGTGTACATTTTTCGATAGAAAAATGTCCCATAATACAGGCTTGCTATCGCTCACCAGGAATAAAAATCGACCCGTAAATTGAACGAATGGTCTTAATGTTGGCAAAGAAATGGGACGAAAGGTCTTATAAACACCAAACTAATGGGGCAAAGGTCTTAAAATCTGAAAACTAATGGGGCTACACATGAGGGAGAAGGGGGAGGCCAAACTCTAAAGCATCGTATTGTCTTATCTCATATTGCTTACAGATTCCAATGGGTGGGTATGCATTAGAGGTCACAGTTGTACCTGTTCTTGTTCATTGATACTGTTATAGGGAGTGTGTTACTTGAAGGGGCCCCACCTCGCTTTTTTTTGTTTTTATCTTTCTCTCCTTTTCTCTCTTTCCCTGGCTTGTATTCATTCGGCCCCATTCAGCTAACTGTTTTAAGATGTTTACCCCCGTCCAGGTGTCAATACAGTATATATTGTTACCTCCTCCAACCGACTTTACTCCTAAACTCAATTAATGAAAATTAATCAACAAATACATGTGGCAGTCCAGGGATTCGAACCTAGGATGCTCACACTTAAATTCAGTGCATTTATCCATTGTAGCTAAAGCTAAATTTGTAAATTTTTCGATAGAGAAATGTCTCCGCCAAAGCCGGATTTCTCTATACAATGCTGGCTCGCTATTGCTCGCCAGTAAGAAATCGATACCTGGATGGGGATAAACGTCTTAAAACAGTTGGCTGAATGGGGCCAAATGGATACAATTCTGAGAAAGACAAAAAAGGAGAGAAAGATAAAAAAGGCAGGTGACCACCCTTAAACCGAAAATGTAGTAGGATTTTCTTAAGTAAATCCTGTCTCGCCTACATTCTAATTAACCACTTGCGAGTTTGGGGCTATAAGGAAGTTGGAGCCGTAATCATCGATATTAAACAGAAATACAATAATAATGTACGTTGCTGATGGCTAAAAGGTATGTTGAATTGGGCTTTATTTATTTATGAATGTACTACGACCGTATTTTAGCTCGTAATTCTGTTAAATATCGATGTCAACAGCTCCAACTTCCTTATAGAACGAAACTCGCAAGTCGGCAATTATCGTCTCCATTTATTTTTTCTCTCTCTCTTTCTTTTGTCTATATTACTCCGGTTTTACATATATTTTTTTCTCCTCTGTATTTTCTTTAATCTTCAAAAAATATGGACATTTCATTTTTTTTTTTTTTTTTATAAACTGGAGCATATTGCTCTTTTCTTTGTTTATTTTTGTAAATAGAGATTCTTTAATCTAAATATTTTATGCCATTAATTTAGGTGCATAGGCCTAATGAGATGTTGATAATCCATTGAATACTTACTCTTAAGACGGTATCACACGGGAGCTTTTATAGTCAACATTTGACGATCAACATTTTTCTGGTAACATTTATGGGATATTTTGCACTGGTATCGGAAACTAGACTGATGCTAGCTGAATTTAGGTGACTCAGATATTCTAAATGTTGACCTCATAAGCTGCCAGACCAGTGTTGAGGATAAATGTTGAGTGAAAAAGTGTTGGTGTGATACCGGCTTTACAATGATCAAACCTGTCACCTGCAAACAGTAGCTATACACTGTTTAGATTATGGTGGCAGCTTACCCTTCACCCTTCTATCACAATTGTTCTCCAGGTTATTCACAATTAGTTTCATCTTTTGGACATAACAAAAATCTTCATTATTCATCTTAAAGGGCGGAGATTACAACAAATACAGTATCTTCATTATTCATCTTAAAGGGCGGAGATTACAACAAATACAGTATCTTCATTATTCATCTTAAAGGGCGGAGATTACAACAAATACAGTATCTTCATTATTCATCTTAAAGGGCGGAGATTACAACAAATACAGTATCTTCATTATTCATCTTCGCACTGCCAACCAATCATGTTGTTCATTCATAATCATACTTATGGGTGAGGGTTGACTGCCAGGTTAATATGAACAGAGTATAGTGAGGGCCAACCCTACCAAAGAATTACCATCCCGACATTGGCACAGAAACTAGGAAAAAACAAAACAAAAATAAAACTAATGCAATGTATTCTTCCCTTCTCTCCCCCCTCCCCCCTCTCTTCTCCCCTACCCCACCACTCCATATCCCCTCGTCTCCCATCCCCACCCCCCCTATCTCCCTGTCCCTCTATACATTATTTACACTATTTATTGGATAACCCCTTTGCCTCCTCCTCTCGTGTATGTTATTTTTGAATGTTGTGTCTCAGTGTTTTGTTCCCTCAAGCTGTACAGGATATTAGGCTTTGGCAGCGCTGTATATATTATCCTCAGTCTTTATATAATTGTAATTAATAAAGTGAACATAAATGACCTTGCTTCTCAAATGTTTTTTTTTTTTTTTTCCTTAATTGAAAGTGTTTGTACTTAAGCATTTTAATATTTCCTTGACGCGGTTGGGGGGCTTCGGGGCCGGCGACTGGAGCTTGATGGGGGATGGTTGTGGTACTTACCCTTCCTATCTCCCCTCGAGCTTTCGTCCTCAGCTTGACTAATTTTGAGTAGTTTTTCATTCCTCATTCTATGTTTTTCCCCGTCTATTCTTATTCTGTCCCATTTGGCTGTCCTCGGGCAGCCTATATCTCATGTCTCAAAAATTCGACAAAAATCAACGATTTGCCTGGGCCAAGGATTTTGGAAAAAATATTTTCGATTCTGGGCGAATGGCTGGGCGAAAAGGCAATCTACGACTATGTATGGAAGCTGCCTTGTAAAGTATTGTACAATCTTAAAACAGCTCCCAAGGCCACAAAAATGGGCGGAATTAAAATCGGTTTGCGCCATTGGATTTATTTATTTATTTTATTTTTTTAATGGGGGTGACCGACTCTACACAGAGCCCGAACAGGGACATCACAACACATCAGAAAAACAATGTATGTATGTACAGTATGTATATACTATGGCACTTACCCCAGTTTCCTTTTTTTTTTTTTTTTTTTTTTTTTTTTTTTTTTTTTTTTTAAATGGGGGTGGCCGACTTGAGACAGAGCCCGAACAGGGACATCACAACACATCAGAAAGAACAAAACCAAGCACAATATCATACATATCTAGGTTGTCCAGGAGCAATACCCTGAGATCCATGCCCATTTGAGGTTGCCAACAAAAGATTCCCAGGTCCCAGATACCCCAGAGAGGCTCCGATTTCTGCTGGCAGACCCGCAGCGGAGCTGTAGCACCATAAGCCCGTCCACCATGCTTCCAGGCGCAACCTTCACTACCACTGGCTCTCCGGGCCAGGCGCCTGACGGACTATTATCTAGTCCAACTGGCGCATGACCCTCTCTCCCAAACGACCGTGTTTATACTAATTTATTCACTAGCATTCTCCATTCATTCCTGATTACCACTTCTCTTGCCAGACCTATGAGAGTTCCGTATGGAGCTCAGTGGTCTGGTTAATCTGCTCTACATAACTAACTAACCACTTCTCTTGCCTGATCTATGGTCATTCCTCTATTATCCAAAGCTTGTCTTACAGTCTCTCCATCTCAATGGGGGTCTTCGTGCCCCTCTATCTCCCCTTGTATCTGACTCGCATATTCTCTTTGTAAGCCTTTCATCTTCCATTTGTTCAACATGACCATACCAACTCCGCACCCTTCTGTCCACTCTGGCTGACAAACGTTCCAACTTGCTTATGGCCTGAAACTCGCAAGTGGTCAATTGCACATTTGACTGGCGTGCCTGACTATTGTTTTGGGCCACACCCCTCCCTCTAGTCAGAAGTTTGGCTGGACGTCGGATCGGATGGCCCACCAGATAAAATAACCAGGTAAGAATGAGATATACTTTACCTCTTTGGTTCTTTGCGCTGCTTCCCAAGCTGAATAAGATCTAATTATTATAGCCTGAAATCTTTTTGGAAATATAGCACAGTAGGCTAAAAATATCTAGTGCCACCTTCATAACTAATTCAATCCCTTGATGTTCGCACAATAATACCACTGTGTTGTCCCTGTTCGGGCTTTCTTGGTGGGTTTCTTATACTTCGCCACCGACGACTATTTTACGCTATCCCAGACGTCAACTCGGGTAGTTTTGTTGTTCCGGGCACAAGGTATTACTGGTGGGTTTCTTATACTTCGCCACCAACGACTATTTTACGCTATCTCAGACGTCAACCTGGGTAGTTTTGTGGTTGTGGGATTTTGCGGGTACAGGGTATTACAGTATAGATGGAGCTAAGGTCAGTCCTCGCTCAGTCAAGAGTACCCTAAAGCCGGTATCACACGAGCGCTTTTTCGCTCAACATTTATGCTCAACACTGGTCTGGCAGCTTCTGAGGGCAACATTATATATACTGTATCTCGGTTGCCTTAATTCATCTACCATCAGTCTAGTTTTTGATACCAGTGCCAAATATTCCAGAAATGTTGCCAGAATTTTTTTTATTATCGAATGTTGACTATAAAAGCTCTTGTGTGATACCGGCTTTAGTTGAAAATTACTGCACCATTCCCAGAGCTGGGAAGGGCGATCGGAATATACAGTACCTCGCTTCTTGAAAGTGTGGCATAACAAAAATAAACGAATGAAAGCATATGATCCTCCCGGAATTTTAACTCGGGACACGACACCCAGAACATAAGTATCTAATCCATTGCACCACCAACACAGTTAAAGGTTGTGTACACGTTCACGATTAAAATCCATTTTCAAATTCTGGATATTAAGCTACTCATGTACTTAGACCCAACTGCATTATGGATAACGTAATGATTTAAGCCGGTATCACACAAGAGCTTTTATACTCAACATTTCTGGGACATTTTACAGTGGTATTAGAAACTAGACTGGTGATAGATGAATTTAGGTGACATAATTATTGAAAAAGCTGACTTCATAAGTTGCCAGATCAGTGTCAAGGATAAATGTTGAGGGAAAAAGTGCTCATGTGATACCGGCTTTAGTGAGAGGAAAGAACAATGAATTAATGGCATAATAAGCTTAATAAGGTAGAACTAAATCTTGTGTATGTATGTATACTGTAAGCTATATACTCAGGCACATATCCCATTGCCGAGAGTGGCTGACTCGAGACCGAGCCCGAACAGAAACCTTTAAAGTTCCAATTTTTAGGGTCCGAGAGGACCGAGACCACTTTCACGTTCCCTCTCCCCTCTCTCTGTCTCGTCGAGTAGGAGAATTTTACAAGGGGAGGAGGATTCCTAGCCTCCTGCCCATAGAAGGGAAAGTAGGACAGTAAAAGAGACAGACAGAAACGGCTAAAGCTGGGTAGAGTATGCCAAACCTCACATTTTGATTGGACCAACCCTCCTAAAACAAAGTAGGCCTACAGGTCTCCCTCGATATACGATTGGGTTACGTTCCTGAAAACCCGATCGTGAATAGAAAAATCCTATAGCGAATCTTAAAACGTATGGGGTAAATGGGTTGTGTTCTCTGGTTAGCCAAAACCCAAACCCAAACACCTATAAACCTATAATAATATCGTAAATCCGGGCATCGTATAGTGAGGGAGACCTGCCACATGTAGGTCCTATTTGTTGATTTCATTAATTGAGTTTAGGAGTAAAGTCGGTTGGTGGAGGTAACATAATAATATAGGCATAGGTTTTTTGGAGTAAGGGGTCGGGTGCAAGTTCGACTAGATAATAGTCCATCAGGCGCCTGGCCCGGGGGGACGATTAATATGAAGGGTGTGCCTGGAAGTGTGGTGGGAGGGCTTGTGGCTTTGGCTCCGCTGCATGTCTGCCTGCCGAGATCGGAACCTCTCCGGGTGGTCAGGGGCCGGGGGAGTGCTGGAGCGACCTTGGTAACCCTGGTCTCTGGGTCTTCTGGGTGACCTGCATGTGTGTGAGTTTGTGATTTTTATCTGTGTTTATTTTTTGTTTTATGTTGTTTTTGTGTTTTCCCTGTTCTTGCTCTGTCTTGAGTCGGCTACCCCCAAAATGGGGATTGGGCCTGAGCATATAGATAGATAGATAGATAGATAGGTTTTTACACCATTCCCGAAAGAGGATTTATGGAGCTCCGATCTTGACAATTTTACCAACACACCTGAACTTCGTTAGATGCTGAAATAGCCTCACAAAAATATGCCAGGGCCTGGGATTGAACCCGGGACCCTTGGGCTATGAGGCGAACACTCTATCAGTGACACCAAGAAAGATATCTCACTTGGCATGGTCGGCTCAAGTTATTTCCGCATCTGCGTCTGCTTAGGATAACCTATTTTCACTGACTTTACATATAGTATAGTTGGCCCAGCTGCCCTACGAGGAGAGATGTCGACGCCTAGATATCCAGACACTGCAGGACAGAAGAATCAGGGGTGACAAGATCGAGACGTACAAATTGCTACACGAGTTTGAGGACATCCTCTATTCTCGTTTCTTTCAGATTAATCGGCGCTCTGCAGACCCCCGTTTTATGACCTCTGACCGTTTTGGTGAGGTCGGTCCTCATGGTATTAGTGAGCTGGGCCTATAATTAGGCCTTGTAATTGGGATTGGGTGTGAGAGGGATCTGCCTTGTGTGGGCCAATCGGATTTCTGCTGACTCCCATTTTCTTATGTTCTTATAGGTGTGGGACACCACAAAAAGCCTGCTTCTTAATTTGACAACTTACGAGTTTCAGGCTTTTAAGGAAGTTGGAGGTGTAGACATCGATAGTAATTAGAAATGCAATAATTATGGAAGTTTCTGATGGCTAAAGAGTACGGTATGTAGAATTGGGTATTATATATTGAAAAATGTACTACAATCGTATTTTAGCAGGTAAATCTAGTGAATATCGATAACTTCAGCTCCAACTTCCTTATAGTAGAGTCACATACATTTATATTAGTTTACGGTGATACGTTTTTTGTGAATTGCACGTTTTCTGTGAATTGGCGTATAGCAACAGGCGAGTGAGGCGACCGCCGACCGCCATTGTTTATGTATGTCGCCTGTCGCCGGCGAATCTAAAAAACTCCTTGAAAACATGGATACATCATTACATCGGCCTATGGATCAGGTAAATATTATATTCAGAAGTAACAGAGAGGTTATTAAAGGTGTGGGAGAGTAGCAAGGATAAGAACCGAGGGGATAACGACATAGAAGCAGATCAAGACACAGGAAATGAAGGATCTGAAAATGGGGAGGGAAGCGGAGAGGAGACCACAGAGAGTCAGAGAGCAGAAGATGTAACAAAAGATGTGGAAGTAGGAACCAGAGTGAGAGAGGAAATAAGCACAGAGATATATGAAAGTGAGAGAGAGGACATAAGTGAGGGGAGGATTGGGGAGCAAATAAGAAGAATAGATGAGGCATGCGAGAAAGAAACAAAACAGCAAAGATGGCAGGTGACGAGAAAGGGAAGGGTCGTGAAGGAGACGCAGGAAAGTGAAAGGGGCGAAAACATGGGAGAATGGGAAGAATGGTCGAATGCATTTCTGGGAAGCCAAATAACGAGTCAAGGGTCACTAAAGAACAGGGAAAAGAAGGAAGGGCTAAATGAGCAGAACGTTGGGGATGGAGTTGGAAAAGAAAGAGAGGAGGGAGAGCTGAGCTTGACAGATATGGACGAAGAGGGAAGTGAAATAGACTGCATAGAAGAGCGGAGAAGGGATAAACAAAGAGAGAGGAAGGTAGAAAGGGAGGGAAGTAAAAGTAGGAGGGAAGAGGTACGTAGAGTACAGGTAAACACAAGACCCAGGGGTAAGAGGGAGGATGGGGAGAGAAGGAGCAGTGGGAGAACACAAGTAGAGCCCGAAAAAGGGAAGAGTAGGAGCGTAAGGGAGGCGGAAACAAGGGAGAGGACAGTAGAAACGAGTGCGGTGAGGGGGACAAATAAAATAGGAGGAAGCGGGAATAATAAGAGGGAAAGAAGGCTGAAGAAAACAGTGATATGTGGAGATAGCACCTTCAGGAATATGGGAAGGATTTTAGATAACTCGGAAAGGGAAGTAGTTAGCCTAAGAAGGGCAGGAATATGGGAGGTAATGAAGCAGGCAAGAAACATAAATTTTGAGGGGGGGGAAGGAACCTTAGTAATACAGGGAGGGGGAAATGGTCTGGAGATGCAAGGAGTGAGGGGAACAATGGCAGAGATTGAAGAAGGATTAAGGGAAATAAGAAAGAAAGAAAAGAGAGTGAACATAGTAATGGTGGGAATCCTGAGGAGGCCCAAAGAGAGCTGGAGTTATGAGAAGGTAAGGATTGCGACAAATGATGAGATTAAGGAGCTTACAAAGTGCATGAACTCTGTGCTAAAGGAAAAGGGGATTAAAGGATTTAGTTTCCTAGATTTGGACAGAGAGGTGGATTCTGGGAGTTTTGAAGAAGATGGGTGGCACCTAAAAAGGGAGGAGGAAAGACATATAGCAGAGAGGATAGAGGAGATTGTTAGACGAGAAGAGAGGTGGTCGGCACGGGAGAAGAACAAAGTAGATTGACTATCAACGAATAAGGGAGAGGAAAGGGAGGAGGAAGTAGGGGCAGAGGGAGGAGAAGGGATGGAAAATGAAGGAGCAGGAGATACAATACAGGGGGGAAAGGGTAGAGGAAAAAAGAGGGAGATAGGGGGGGATAGTCTTGGAAGAAAGGAGATTATAGACAGTAGTGCGAAGAATAGGGAAAAAAATGGGAGTGGAGGAGTAGTAAAGGAAACAAATAAGGAGTCAGGGGGAGTAGAAGAGGAAAGGAAGGGGGGGAGACAGGAATGTAGGAGGAAGAAGAAAAAGAAAAAAGAATTCCATGGAGAGGATATGGGGGAAATAATAATTGGGTGTGTGAATGTTAATGGATGGAGGCCGGGAATGATGGAGGAAATAGAGAGAGAAGCAGAGGAAGGAAGGTTGAATATTTGTGGAATAGTAGAAACAAAATTGAAGGGGAAGATAGAATGGGGAGGGGAGAAGTATGAAGTAATAGGGAAAGGAAGAGAGAAAACACAGAAAAAGGGTGGAGGAGTCGCAGTGGTGGTAGAAAAAGAAAAATGGGAAGTTGAACAGGTGAACTTGGGGGAAGGGGAAGACCAGGAGGACATACTAGTAGTGAGGGTGGAAGGGAAAGGGGAAATGAAAAGAGCTAATTTTATGCTGATTATATGCTATATGACGGTAGAGGGAGGGCTGAGAGAGAGGGAGGAAAATCGGAGAAAATACGAAGTAATAAGGGCTGTGATGAGAGGAAACGAAGATGAAATCATAATAATGGGGGATATGAATGCTCACACAGGAATCTTAGGGGAACAAATCAATAGGAATGGGAAGTTATTGTTAGACCTATGTGAGGATGAGCAGTTAGAAAATTTGAATATGGTAGAGGCGGAGGGGAAAGTAACATGGAGAGGAAGAGAAGGGAGGAGGTCAGCTATTGATTATATATTAGTGAACAGGAAAGCAGGAGAGAGAGTGATAGAAATGGTAGTGGATGAAGAAAGAAACTTTGAAATAAACAGTGACCATAACCTGCTGAAACTAAGATACAGCATAAAGTCTCACAAGGAGAAGATAGAGAAGTGTAGAGAGGCTAGTAAGCCAGAAAGATGGAAAATGAAGGAGGCGGAGTGGGGGAGGTTTAGGGAGGAAATAGGGAATATGGATATAGATGAAGTAGGGGGAGGGAGTGCAATGCAAATTGATAAGAGGATAGAGAGGGAAATAAATAAGGTAGCAGAGAGAGTGTTAGAGAAGGAGAAAATAGGGAGGAAAGGTAGAGGAATGAAAGGATGGTGGAATACAGACATTAAGGAGGCGAGGAAGAAGAGGAAAGAGAGGAATAGGATTAGGAAAGAGTTGGAGAAGGGGAAAAAGAGAGGGGAAAATATAAGTGAGGAGGAAATTCGAATAGCAAGGGAAGAATACGAGAGGGAAAGGAAAAACACAAAAAAATTAATAAGAGGAGCAATAGAGAAGCACGAACAGAAAGAAATTGACAGGATAAAAGAGAAGGGGGACAAAGGAAAAGCTGAGTGGTATAGATGGCTAAAAAGAGAAAAAAGGAGGGAAAAGGTAGTAGTGGAGCTGAATGTAGGTGGGGAAAAAGTTAGGGATGTAAATAAAATTGGAGAGGAAATAAAAAGATACTGGGAGGAAGTGGGAGGGGTAAATGACCAAATAAGAGTAGGGCAATGGAATATTGAACTAAATGAGGAAGAAATAGATGAAAATATGAATGAGATGGTGAGTGAGGAGGAGATTAGGAGGAGTGTGAAGAAGCTGAAGAGAAACAAAGCGGCAGGACCGGATGGGATAACAGCAGAGATGTATATTGAAGGAGGGGAGATGATAGTTAGGATGTTGAAGAAGCTATTTGATAAAATATGGGAGGAGGAAGAAATACCAGCAAGATGGAAAGAAGAAAGGGTCACATTGATCTACAAAGGAGGAGCAAAAAATGTGCACGAAATGGGGAGTTATAGACCAATAACGGTAATAAACATAATAAATAAGATATTTTATGGGATACTAAAGGAGAGGGTAGGAGAGTATGTAGAAGAAAGGATCCTACTTAGTGAAGAGCAAAATGGGTTTAGGAAGGGGAGAAGAGGAACAGACAATATATTTATATTAGATGAGATTATAGAGAAAAAGGCAAAGCAAGGGAAATGTGTGTTTATAGTGTGTTTGGATGTGGAGAAGGCATATGATAAGATTAGTAGGGGAGTTGCAGAAGCAGTGATGGAGAAACTAGGAGTGAGTAGGAAGATAAGGAACATGATAATGAATATGTATGAAGGGGCGGAGACAGAGATTGTGTGGAAAAATATTGCAGTGAAAGGAATCAGGAGAAGGAAAGGGTTAAGGCAGGGATGTAACCTGTCACCACTAATTTTTGCAATGTGCATGGAGGAGTTGGTGAGGAGAATTAAGAGTAAGGGTCAAGGAGTGAAAATAGGGCAGTATAGGCTAGCAATTCTGACGTTTGCTGATGATGTTGTGTTGACAGCAGAGACAGAGGAAGATATGGGGGAAATGTTACAGGAGGCGGAAAGGTTTGGCAGAGACCTAGAAATGAAGTTCAGTGTAGAGAAAAGCAGTATGATAGTAGTAAATGGACCAGAGGCAGTAGAAATGAGGATAGGAGGGGAAAGAATAGAAACAAGGGAGGAAGTGAAGTATTTAGGGGTATGGATAGGGAGGGAAGGGCGACAAAGGACAATGAATGAGAAAATCATGAAGGTGGAGCAGTGTAGTGGGAAACTGTGGAATGTGACAAAAACCAGAGTAAATAAATATAAAATAGTAAGAGAGGTGTGGAAGGACTTTGAAGTGCCGAGAATAATGTACGGGATGGATGTGAGAGGGAGTACAGGGGGTGAAATAAATAGACTGGAGACGGGACAAAATAAAATAGGAAGAATGGGGTTAGGAGCAAGAAGGTGGACAGCAAATGAAGCAGTGAGAGGGGAGATGGGATGGAGTACGTTTGAGGAGAGAGTGGCGAAGGCAAAGTTGAGGTACAAGAGTAGGTTGGAGGAGATGGAGGATCATAGGTGGCCAAGGAGAGTGAATGAATGGGGGGAGGGGAAGAGTAGATGGGCAAAAGAGTGTAAGAGAAAACTGAAAAAAATAGGAGTGAAACAAAGAAGGGTGGGAGAGGAGTGGAGAGATGTAGGGAGTAATGCAGGACTAGGTCAGGGAAGGAGACTAGAGAAAGAGATAGGAACGAGAGTGAAGGAAGTAGGAAGACAGGAATGGAAGAGAAATATGGAGAAGAAAAGTACACTGATAAGATATAGAAGCAAGGGGAGACCGAGAAAAGAGGAGTTCTATGACGGAAGTTGGGGAGCTGAACTACTGTTTAAGGCTAGGGCAGGAGCATTAGAGACAAATAGGAGAACATGGAGGTGGAATGGGGGGGTGAAAGAGTGTCTACAGTGTGAGGTGGGAGGGAGGAGAGTGGAGGAGACAATAGAACATATAGTGACAGAGTGCCAGGGGTATGCAGAGGAGAGAGAGGGGTTGGAAGATGAGTTGAAACGGGTGGTAGGGGAGAGGGAATGGGAAGAGCAGAAAGAGGAGGAGGATGAGGGTGTAAAATTTGTGTTAGGTCTCGGGACAGAAGAGGGGGTAGATGGGGAAATGGGGAAAAGAATGAAGGTAGTGAAAAGATTCCTGGAGCAGGTGTGGCAGAAGAGAAAAAGGAATAGAATAGAATAGGGTGAGGGGGGAGAAGGGGACCAGAGCGGGGGAGGAAGAAAAATGAGATTAAATAGTAGAGAGGGGAAAAGTTAAATTAAGGTAAGGAGAGAACAAGATATTGGGGGGTGGAGGAGGGGGTAAAATAAGGAGGGGAGAGTTCTGCTTAAGCTATATACTTCAATTCTTTGTCTTTAACTATCCTTTCTATGACTACATAATTTCTAAACTAATTCTTAAATCTAGCTCTAGCTGTTTCTGGAGAAGTCACCGGTGCATAGGTGAGCTGGCTTTGAGAGGGGACAGCAACTCCACAAGAAGAAGAAGAAGAAGGTTTCGATGTATATATATCTTTGTTTTCAGAGAGTAGGAGGCCCAGATTGTCCACATATTAACTATTCTGGCGGATTCTAGCAGTGGCGTCAGTGCGTCACCTTGATTTGGGTAAGATTATGCCTAGGCCTAGGCTATTTCGGTAAAAATTGAAGCATTTTTAGTATATGTATCTTATTTTTTGATTTTTTTCTTTGATATAGGCCTAGCCTCAGTGTTTTTTCATAATAAGAATGGGTGGAAATTAGTAATGGCCAAATTAGGCCTGCCCAACAATCTGAAAATGCCCCCACTAGCCTAGGCCATGTGGTGAGGGCTAGCCTATAAAGTTTAGGGAAAATGTGGGGTTAAAATTAAGAAATTGCGATGAAAAACTTAATAAAATAAGGAAAACTGCCCTCTAGGCCTAGGCCTATAGGGATTTTCTATGAAAAAGCATTGTCCAAAAGTAGGCTAGGCCTAGCCTAGAAAATATTATGGTAAAAATTGAAGAGACCCCGGACAGCCTTTTTACTAGTTAATTTTATTTTATTTATTTTTTTTTCTTTGATATAGGCCTAGGCTACAGTGTTGTTTATTACCGAGGACCGTCGCATTTTAGTATTTTCAACATTAGCCTAACCTAATCTCACTTAGGTTATACTGATGTATATTCAGCTTGGTCTGAACGCCGTCGCCGTGCGTCCGACGCATGTAAACAAAGCCGATCGTTGCGTCACCGCACCTCCGAAAACAAGGAGGAGACGTCGGATCACTGTTATTGTTGTGACGTAAGACAAAATTATTGTCTGAAAAGCTCCGATATTGTCAACATCGCGGCAAAATTTGCTCCACTGAAATCGTCATCACAACTGAACCAGTTGACTTACAGAGCTCTACTCAACGCCAGTCTACAGATTGAAAACCGCACTACGTTTATAGATGCGTGGAAAATTTCTAGCAGTTAAAATAAACAAATGTATGGTAGCCTAGGCCTAGACGTTTTTGGCCAGATCGCCCGGGTAGCCCACACTGTCCTTTGGAGGACCAGCCCGGACCACGAGGGTTAAGAGCTGAAATGTATTATAAGGGAGAAAAGAAAAACAAACGCTAAAATACATAGGCCTATATAGGCTACTGTAAAACAATAAATTTTTCAGCCAGTACCCAACCAGCGGGGGTGTGCGTGTGGGGGCGGCAGCCCCCACCCATAATACTAGGATAGGTTAGGTAAGGTTGTTGGGTTAGGCTAATGTCTTCCCAAAGTTGACTATTTTTATAACGAGATATTAGGCTACCCACTCCACCCCGTGAAATCCGAGCCAGCTTTCGTCAAAAGTTGGCTCGGGTATTCACAAAATTGGGTTTTATGGGTTTGCAATTTGGGAAAACCCGAGCCAAGTTTTGATACAAAACGCTATATTATTGCATTTTTACGCTTTTAACCCCTCATTTTCCCTGAACTTCATAGCCCTCCCCACTAGTTGGGGGCGTGTTTTTAGATTGTTGGATAATGGGTAAATACTCATTTCAGCTCCTCTTCAGTATAAAACAACACTACTTCAATCTTTCGGAATTCTCAGACTTTCGGACTAGCATTTCAATTCGGACTCATGGTTCAGCCTTTCGGATTTGTCCGAAAGGCTGAGAAAATACCTCCGTCCTTTTCGGACTACACTTTCGGACTACATTTAACTTCGGACTACATTTAACTTCGGACTCATGCTTCAGCCTTTCGGATTTGTCCGAAAGGCTGAGAAAAATTAAATCGCATTCGGACCAAAGAGCCGAATTTCGGACTTGTCTGGTTTGGTGAATGTGTATTCGGATTTATAAACTTCGGACATTATTTCAGCCTTATTTCAGCCTTTCGGATTTGTCTGAAAGGCTGAGAAAAATTATTTCGCATTCGGACCGAAGAGCCGAGTTTCGGCCTTATAAACTTCGGACATTATTTCAGACATTCGGACAAGTCCGAATGGCTGAAGTGTGAGTTCGGACTTGGCCCTTTCGGACTTTTGACTCTTTCGGACAGGGGTCTCCCCCAATTAGTCCGAAAGAGCGAGGGTTTACTGTATATCTGAAGGAAAAATTAAAAAAAAAAAATAAAACTTACTGAAATCGCTGTTGGTCCAAAAAGTCAGGTTTACCCTAACTTAATGTTATGCCCTGTTTTTCTACAGGTTTAACTTGGGTAATGTGAGTTCTAATTGACTGGGTATAGAAGGCTGCATGCACAATACAAGATATGAGGAATAGAGAACACAAAGAAACACATGGTAGCAAGTTACACGATCACGTTTATTAATATACCACTGCAGAATACTTGTGTAAGACAATATAATAGAATCGAAACAACACTAGCATAAGTGGATCTGGATGGAGCCTAGTCTCCCACTTCCAACGTTCAGGTATTAATCTTCTGATCACTGGCTTTGATTTAACAGGTTTATATACCGAAGACCATCAATGTTACTTATAGATTCCTATTCACTGTTATATTTATTACTGGTAGCTCTGGTGCACAAGTAGTAGTTCACAGACTAGATTAGACACACATATTTTAGAGCACGGGAATTCTAGTAACCTCAGGGGGTACTGATCTAAGTTTTATATCCTTGTTTCAGAAATACATAGAACGCAAATCAGTGGGCGAACGTTAGATATCACTAGAGTTTTAATATCTGAATAAGGTAATTACGAGAGTCAAGGTCGCCTGTTAATTAATGAGCACTGATCGCTTAGTACGTCCCAAATGGAATGGTTAAGTCTGTATTACACTGGGCAAGGTCTTAGCCACTTCGTAGAAATATTTAATTAGTGAAATCTCTAAACAGCACAGTAAGATGTAGTACTGCTAAAGAGAATCTTGGGTAGTATCTGATGGGTCTGGTCCTGGTTATCTTGCGTCCATGATGTTGGGGGCTAACGACTGGTTCCGCGGCCGTCCAGGGTGGCCATATGTGTGAAGTTCTTAAATACGTGGGCAGGTCCTTCTATCCAAATCTGCCACGGAGTCTGCCGGTTCTGGGATCTCACTCCGGAACAACACAAGGGCAGAGCTAGAGGTTAACTGCAGGGTAGTGACCCCTGGATGGTGTCTAGCTTTCAACTGATTTGACTGGGGGCGGGAGTTAGATTTATAGGCTCGGTTCTGGACCCTGTAGACAGTAGGGATCTCGAGTCTTATGAACTTAAGTGAGCTCTCAATAGAAATGGAGACTAGGTAAGATGGTATTTACTGCTGTGGCACAGGGCTATAGGAAGCCTTTATATTTTCATATAACTGAGCCTTAGTAAGAGGTACTATTTTGGCTATACTGGACGTATTTAGGGGAGAGAGACTGGATCTACTTTGCGAGGAGGATGGGGACAGCTGTGATAGGAACGTCTCTCTAGATTGTTCAATCTTCATTCTATGGTATAGCTGAGGTGCTAATTTAGTGATCAGAGCATGCAAGAAAGGTAAATGGTTTATTGTGAGTTAATAGAGGTTAGTAAAGGTGTTAGTCATTCATGGTTAGTTCATTGATAGGAAGAATTCCTGTGCTACCTGGCAATGACTCGAAAGTCAAAACAGGGGCCAGGTATACCTCCGCGGGGGTGGGGGTCTCCCTCCTCGGGTGGGCAAAAAGGGGGAGCTGGGCGCCCTCTCTCTGTGATCGTCGTCCGGCGGCTGTGGCTAGGGGCTTGCCATATCACCAGTGTTTATAATAACCCTCTGTGTATGAGACAGATGTGGGTGTCTTTAATACCAAAACCGAAGGTGCCTTAGCTAGCTGGTTTTACTCGGCTGGTTGTTAATTGTAGAGTTTGCTGGATGTGGTGGAGACTGGGTTGCTAACTCTGCCACATTTATCTGGAAGTATGGCAATAGAAGTTAGTAACTGGCGGGGCGGCTAGCCTCGCACCGACGACCATTGGGTGCAGGGTTGTGAATGTGTTGTAAGAGAATAGATGGCATGCAAGGGGCTAGTAAAGTTCTAATGTTGTTCTGGCCTACTAAGTGAAGGTAGGCTGGATAGGAGTATATATATAAAAGGTTGGAGAGCGTTAGCAACGGACAATTCAAGGATCTTCAAGAGGTATGAGAGAGAGGCTAGGTCGGACAAGAGTCGAGAAGCGCGGGAATTCTTAATGAGAGGGGGGGAGAGTTCAAGGGCTACAGGGAAATTTTGCCCCTAAGGTCCCTGGGCGTGGGGGTGGCATTAGGCTACACTTGATATGGAAAGTTTGAAAAGGCAGTAGAATACGTTAGCCAAAATATGCTACCGGGGAATGCAACTATGGGGTGGTATATGAGTCTGGAAAAGATAGAGTTATGTGATCAGTCTGAGGGTTATGGATACTATTAGTTGGTCCTGGGAACTGCGTTTTCTATTAAATATAAATATAAATACCAACAACAGCGGCAGTTCGTAGGGGTACTTAGTTATGGTTTCGGGGTACTTATGACAGATACTGGTAACCAGGTTATCTTATACAATCTCTGGTTGGGGTAAGAGGTGTAAGACACGAAGTAAATTGGCGTAGTGTGGGCTGTGGATACGAAGGAGGCAAGGGGAAGACGTATGACAATTGTGGAAAGTAAATGGAAAAAGGTGAACACAATGGCGGATAAAAATACTTAACCAAAGGATTGCATACATAGATTTATGGGGCGATGGGTCTTCATAAAGCTTAGTCTGGCAAGACAAGATGTTAGGGAATGTTAATATTAATACTTAGTTACTAGAGGAACAATGCAAGGGGCGACTGAGCACGGGTTACATATATCTATACTCGTCATGGAAAATGATATACGAGGTCTAGGGACAATCGTGGGTGTTTTAACTTCTAAAATATATAACATCTACTTCTCGGATGCAAGAACATACATAGATATAATTATGGCTGTCTGATGCGTTGGCATTGGCTCAACGTCGGGACAGGGCCTGGGTGTTTTTAATATGAATGTATATTCCTGTTCATCATCTTTGTAGTCTGGCAAGACAAGATGTTAGGGAATGTTAATATTAATACTTAGTTACTAGAGGAACAATGCAAGGGGCGACTGAGCACGGGTTACATATATCTATATTCGTCATGGAAAATGATATACGAGGTCTAGGGACAATCGTGGGTGTTTTAACTTCTAAAATATATAACATCTACTTCTCGGATGTAAGAACATACATAGATATAATTATGGCTGTCTGATGTGTTGGCATTGGCTCAACGTCGGGACAGGGCATGGTTGTTTTTAATATGAATGTATATTCCTGTTCATCATCTTTGTAGCAAGGACAGTGCCGCTATGTCGTATCAATGCTGGTGGCAGTTAATATTATAGACTTAGTTACTAGAGGAACAAATGCAAGGGGCGACTGGGCAGTGGGTACGGGTTACATATATCTATACTAGTCATGGAAAATGATATAAGAGGTCTAGGAACAAACGTGGGTGTTTTAACTTCTAAGATATATATAAAATCTACTTCTCGGATGTAAGAACATACATAAATATTATTATGGCTGTCTGATGTGTTGGCATTGGCTCAACGTCGGGACAGGGCATGGGTGTTTTTAATATGAATGTATATTCCTGTTCATCATCTTTGTAGTTAGGAGTGTAGGACACGAGGGGGTTAGTGTACGTGAGGTGTGGAAAAATGGTCAGTTTAGAAAAGTTAAAAAAGGTGCGGCCATGAGCTGCTTAGCCCTGCGGGCTTGGGCCTGTCTGAAGTGGCTGGCTCGGTCAGCTGGTCCTTTCATTCTGTGGACCTTTCCTTTGGTGTTTCTGTGTGGTGTTCGTTCGTGGCTTCTGTGGTGGGCTTCTCGTTCTGGGGCATTTTACTTAACCTAACCTAACCGAAATCTAACCGACGGTCTAAACCCAACTCACGTTCCCTGTTTATGGGTGCACAACGGTCTAAACCCAGCTCACGTTCCCTGTTTATCGGTGAACAATCCAACCGTTTCTCGTATTTCACTTTTAGTGAATTTGCGACGGTAATTACATGTAGCCTACAGGCCCTACACCAACATAGTATCGTCCATGAAACTTCTAGCACACTGATAATTATCGATGGGGCTCGTATCCGGGTTGTCTTCAAAATTACCTTTTATAGGGAGAATTTCTTGAAAAATAGTGTAAAAAATATAGGCCTAACTATATATCCTCTATGGGGAGAATTTGGCAAGAATGTTAAGTGCGGGCGTACCGCCAGCCTTGTTTACACTACGCGTAGTGGCGTCGGACCTTTCCCATCATGTTCCCGTCTATTTTGACTGCCTTTGGATATAAAAATACATAGCCTAACCAAACAACCTAACCTAACCTAACCTAGTATTCATGTAGTAATGACAGGGGGCAAATAGCAGAAAATATAGCGGTGAAATAGACGGGAACGTAACTGCAAGCGCACAACATGACGACCGTACGCCCGATCACTACATTCATCCCGAGAATTTATTTAAAAGTATCGTTTGGTGTGGAAAATTAACTGGAAAAACTAAATAAGATGGTCACTAATTACCCATGGATTTTGTTATTTTTCCCTGTTAGTTTTCATCAATATACAGTATATCTATCTATCTATT
The DNA here is from genome assembly GCA_037953745.1 of Lithodes maja. NCBI lineage: Eukaryota > Metazoa > Arthropoda > Malacostraca > Decapoda > Lithodidae > Lithodes > Lithodes maja. Next base: position 29,332 of record JBAKBP010007566.1, read on the forward strand.
GCCAGACGCCTTACTCCCCTTACGAGGGTGGCCATACACAGAATGCCCCCAAGCGGACCTATTCCCTGTGAGAGGGACAACCCGAGCCAGTTTAGTGAAGGACTTACAGGAGTGACCACTCAATTCAGGATCCGTCCGACTCCGAGGCCCTCTGTGTATCTTGTTAGCACTATTTTTCTACAGTGGTGTTCGGCTAATCCATCCACTAACCTGCCTTACCCTTAGGTAAGCAGTACGGATTCGTATCAGGTTTACTCCCCTAGACAGGTTGCCAACCAAGGCTGACGAGTCCCATCCACCCGGATTTGTATAAGGTTGTCTCCCCTAGATGAGTTGCCGACCAAGGCTAACGAGTCCCATCCACCCGTATAGTGTTTGGAAATAATTACAACCCTCGGCGAAACCGTTTTCCCCATTATACAACGATGTTAAGACACGCCGCCCGATAGTGGGGAGGGCTATGAAGTACAGGGAAAATGAGGGGTTAAATGCGTAAAACGGCGATAAAAACCTATTTTAGAAAAACTTGGCTCGGGTTTTAAGGTATTTCAAATGCCTAAAACCCAATACAGGTATTTCGAAAACCCGAGCCAAGTTTTGGCCAAAGCTGGCTCGGATTTTGCGAGTTTGTAGACAAAAAAATTACAGTAACCTCATTTAGAAATTTGGCTCAGGTTTCCCGAAATTGCAAAGCCATAAAACCCGAGCCAAGTTTTGGCAAAACTTGGCTCGGTTTTTGCGAGTTTTAAGAGTAAACAAATTAAAGTAACCTAATTTAGAATTTTGGCTCATGTTTCCCTAAATTGCAAACCCCAAAAAGCGTAATTTTGGAAAACCTGAGCCAATTTTTGGCAAAACTTGGATCAGATTTTGAGAATCGAAAGGCCGCCCATTTAGTATTTGGGCGTATCTGTAAATACTACCGCAACTACGAATCATGTTTCTGAGACCTACTATATTAACCTAACCTAGACCCAGTACGTGGGATACTAAACTAGCCCTTGCATGCCAGCAACAGCGGATTCATAGTACCCAGTACGTGGGATACTAAACTAGCCCTTGCATGCCAGCAACAGCGGATTCATAGTACTCAGTATGTGGGATACTAAACTAGCCCTTGCATGCCAGCTACAGAGGATTCATAGTACTGTACAGTACGTGGTATGTATTAACCATTAAGTTCCGGAAGTTTAAACCTATGCGAAAAAATATTACCTCTTACACGTCACATCAGTAGGCAAGCACCCATGTTCTGTAAATACTTTCAGGGCAGCAGTATTATTTCTTGTAGTTTCTACAATAACACAGTGTGGCAGAGGCTGGAGCCTGGACCGGCAAGAATGTAGTTACCGGGTGTACCGCCCGTCTTGTTTACACTACGCGGACGCTCACCATCATGTTCCCGTCTATTTTGACTACCTTTGGATACAAAAATACATTACCCTAACCAAACAACCTAACCTAACCTAACCTAGTATTATAGATTTAGAAGTACAGTATTTATTTTATTATAAGTATTTATAGATGATTTATATTGTATGTCGGTAATGGTACACCCGGTAACTACATCCTTCCCGCTGGACCATTACAGTGTACCACCATGACTCGACTGGCGATTATCAGGTAAATCAAGGTGGGTATCTGTGATTGGCCGATTGCAATGACGTAATCAACATATTCCACCAGAGTGATTGGCTCCCGAGGGTATTCGTGACCAGAGCGTGACTTAGCATATGCGTTATAATGACGTCTTCACAAAAGAAGCAATAGGAACCCAGTAGTGTTTCGTGACGTGATGCGCAAAGGTGTGGAAATGAACACCTGTAGTTTCGACAGAGATAGGCAGGTGGAGTTAGTGTTGACTAAAAAGCTGGTGGACAGACCTCGGGAGACAGGTGAAAATGGCGTGTGTACGAATCGGTGCCGTCTATAGGAAGGTATTGACAACCATGTTACGAAAAATTTCCATTTTAGTACCATATATTTTTATTAAGTTTGGCCGAGGCTTAAAACACATTTTTATATGATGTTTAGAGCATATCAAATCCATATTTGGTTTCAAATATTGAGAAATAATTGGTGACCCACTTATTTAGTTATACTAATTAACTTGTATGGGGAGAATTTTGGAAAAATTACTGTAAATATTTAACAGGTGGAAATTAGGCTAGGCCTATCCAACAACTTAAAAATGGGAGGGCTAGGCTATGAAGATTAAGGAAAATGTAAAGAATTTACGATGAAAAACAATAAAATTAGGAAACTGCCCTCTATAGGGAGAGTATGAAAAAGCATTGTTCAAAAATTACTATTTATAGGGAGAATTTCAAAAAATACTGTAAAAAATGCATAATTATCCTCTATGGGGAGGGAATATTTTAAACTTGTTTGGTGTATAAAATTAACTTTTGTGGGAAGAATTTTGGAAAAAATTGGGCCTACTGTAAAAATTTAATTATTTTTAGGGAGAGTTTTGGAAAACAGGTACGGTACGGCTAATCAGGATTGCCGTGGGATCCATGATGGGGTGCTCTGCCCGCCCTTCACCCCCCCATGATGCATAAAAATCATCATATATGTTGCCAGTATAGTAGGGGGCCTAGAGGTACAGTTTTTAAAGGAGTTTCATATTTCACTTACAGTGGAGCACTGAATTTGGCACCGTCTAAGTTGGCGAAATTAAACATTACGCCATACCCCAAATATTTCAAAATTCCACGTTCGCGCTAAAATATTCGATCTTGGCGCAAAAATCACAGTCGAAACCCGAAAAAGAGAGCAAAAATAATGAAAGACTTGACATCAAACTAGAAAATGCAAAAAATAGTGAACTGAACTGCAGGAATCTGTTATTGTCAAGGGGTTTGATGCTTGGAGGCGAAATTTGAGTGAATCCGATATCCAGATTTCGAGCGTCACTCGGCTGCTTGCCGCCTTATTATAAATAATTTATTAAAGTTTTTTTTTTCCATTGTTTGTGTTTTTTTTTTTGGGGGGGGAGGGGGGGTACTCATGCCCAATATCCACTTTCCCCTTTTTTTTTGGGGGGGGGGGGGGGCATTCTGTATCCCATGGTAACCATAATTTGATCCCTCCCGATTAGTGGTGGGCGTTAACCGTTAAGATTGCTGGATAATGGGTAAAAACTGTAATGCGAGTCCTTTGTATAATTATAGAACCCGCATATACTGTATCGCGGGGCCTAAATTTTAATTGAACCGCCAGTATTGGGAAATTAGTTAAATGCGCGAAGTACCCTAAGTCTATAACTCGAGCGCGATGTCAACAAACGATCTACGTTACTCCCGCTAATGCAACTTTTCCACCGAGTTATCTTTATATTTTGTCTAATATTGTTAATATTAAAGTGTCCCCATTGTTTTTTTAGTGTGTCTTACACCAGAAAAGGGTGTAGCTTGGTGTTGGATGTGTGGAAACCGAAAACAAATCTGTATTAAATCCTTGGTGGTACAGTGCACCCCCAGTAAATGCGCCTATATGGGCTGCAAAATGCGCCGCATTTACGGAATCCGCATACATGTACAGTATTGTGGAGTTAACCCGGCAAGCGCGATAGGCCTCACGGAAGGCTTCCTATAGGGAACGCGATAGGCCTCACGGAAGCAAGACCATAAAAAAAGCCTTCCATAAAAAAAAGGGCCTATCAAAACAAAGGAATTTGTCTCTAGGTGAGATAATTCCCCTCCAGTACTCATCCATGTAAATCTCACCCACCCCCCTCCCCTCCTTCCCCACCTTATTCCCCCCTCCCTCCCCTCCTCAGTTATCACCTATTTTTCCTCTTATTATCATCATTTATCGGTTATTTTTCTCTCCCGCGATAATGTAGCACAAGTGGGTTGCAGAAAAGATCGTTATGCAACACCCAGACACCGGCCCACACCGCCCCGCTCGTCTCAGTTACCTCACAGACAGCGAGAGAGGAGGGTTGCCTGTGGCTCTCTCTCGCCTGAGATTATGACCGGGTGGCCAATATCTTCGTTTTTCACCACCCAAATGCTTTTCCCACTTATTTTAGCACTCTTGAAGGTTCATATATACATCATATATGTAAAATAAAAGCATACCGAAAACAAATAATGCTCTATATTGTAAATATAACGAATTCTGTCAGAATCCAAGGCTAGAAATGCACAAATAACTACCCTAGCCCCTAGGTCTATTTCGCACTTGTCAGGTTAATAATCAATGGGAATAAATGCTTATGGTCAGACAGCTCCTCCTAACTAACCCCTTTTTAGCCTACCATACACCCGATAACCCACCCAATAACCACTTCTGAAAGAAAGATACACTTTACATTAGAAATATCATATAAAACAACAAATATAGGCTAACCATTTAGATAGAGGACTGCTGGGCGTGATGGAAGGGAGGGAGGATATCGGCCGCATTTTCGGTAGGCGACACTCGGTAATATGGTGGGAAGTACGTATTTCCCCTTAAATCAAAACGGCCAAACCACATATACAGAATTTCGAGCCGCATTTACTGAGTCCTTAAAATATATTATTTCTGATTAGCCACCGCATATAGGGAATCCGCAATTACTGAAGGCGCATTTAGTGGGCGAGCACTGTACCTGTCAAATGCGCGGCCCTATAGTAAAATCGCACCTAATCCATAATCAATAATCACTAATAAATTTTTGAACGAATATAAACAGACCGTAGTTGCGGTCAGCAGTGCAACGGCGCGGCATTCGGACGAAGCTCGGAATTACCGCCTAACTCTGTCTTATTTCTCACCTCACACAATATCTACACAATTTAGTGTTCTAGTCTTCACCCATCGCAAAACAACGCCCATATCTGCCTCTGGTATGTATAAAAACTTGGTTAGGCCATTTATTTGCCGAGATATGAGTATCGGTAAATGCCGATTATCGAGAATAAACACCGAATCCTAGGCTTTCGTCCGGCATACTGACCTAATTAATTTCATCATCAAAACTGAACCACTTTTTTTTATTTTATTTATTTTTATTTATTTTTCTATATTCCAACTTACTACCTCTCGGGCATAGGCTGAGAGCCTGGACATCCACAGCTGTACAATGAGCAGTGAAGCCTGTGAGGTCTTGTTCCAGTCTAGGGAGTGAGACATGTGAAGCACGTAGAGTACAACGAGCACCTGCCATCTTGCCTTCACATGAGGCAAGGTGCTCACTCATGAAGACACCTCGTTCCCGTGCTTCACTGTCTCACCCCCTACACTCGGACTCTCACTCTTACACACACACACACAACGCCACCTGTTGAGCAGATAACTCACCAGGCATTGCACCCCTATAGCATATTTTGAATATGGGAATACTCATACAGTGCTATTTAATCAGGGAACAATGAGGGTATTTTATTAGCGTTTCGGTGGGCTTTGTGGTAATGCACTGATACTAGGTACAGCACAAATTCCATCCCAATAATATCTATCCATTGATACATCGGGATTTGAACCCGGGACCTTTGGATTACCAGGCCAGTGGCAAGACCACTCCGCCACACCTCCCCTTGGTCTAGAGACTTCTAGTTATCACCAAACGCAAGACAACAACGACAACTTCCACTGGATATTTATATTTATAACCTCGGTTAGGCTATTTTTTGGCGTATTTATATGCGTGGCAAAATCCCGAGAATTCAATATTTTACCCGGCACCAGAACACCCGCGAAAATACAAAAGTCACGAGGGGCCGGATCCTGGGGGGTTGTGTTCTTTTATTTCAACATTTTATTTTATTAAGCGTTATTTCCATATAACGATTTTGATAAGTTCCTTTGCCTTTATCTTGTGTCGTCCCTGTTTTGGTTTGTTTATTTTGTAAGTTTTACATTATGATTTAAATTTGTATGTACAGTATGTATGTACCGGTATGTAATATATATGTACACTCGCTCCAAGAAGTATCTGCACCCCTATGCTGATTATCTGGTGTGTACAGCTTGGTAGGGTTGGCACCTCTGCCTGCAACTATATCCATGTGTCAGAGACGATCGTCTCTGACACATGGATATAGTTGCAGGCAGAGGTGCCAACCCTGTGCCAGACTGTTGTCTGCCAATAACACAGACTGGCTGGCCCAAGAATCCAACCGTCAACATCACAAGATAATTTATTTTCCCCTTTTTAGCTTGTTCGTTGACATAATTGTTTTCAATTAATCCTATTTTGAAGTACTGTACTGTACTGTAGAGTATTTTATGAATGCATCAGTTTGCATTGTAGAGCACGCAACAAGTCCAACGCCAAACCAATTGTTTTTCTTGATTTTTCTAAGGCAGATCACATGTTTGTGGCCATACGCTCGACGGCCCAGCTATTGCACTAAATTATAATATAAAACTTGCAAAATAAAGTCACATATTCCATGATACTTTTTGTTAAGCTTATAGCAGCGTTCCAGGCAGCTCGGTCTTGGGCATTCTTCTTAGTCAGTCCTTTGGCTGCGATATCAGTTTGTAGTACAGGTCTCCCTCGATTTACGATTGGGTTACGTTCCTGAAAACCTGATCTTAAATCATAGACTCCTTTACAGAAGGACTGAAACCTCCCATGCTCGGGGTTTGTAACTTGAGTCTGAAGGATTAACTTGAGTCCTGGGCTAAAATGACTTCTAGTAGGGCTAGAAACACGATCTCGGGGTCCAAATAGGGGTTTTTGAGGACGGCGAGTTTGCTTGGGAAACAGATTAACTTGCTCATGTAGTGGTGTACACCCTATGTGGTGGATTGTGTTATTTTATTTATAAATTATTATTTTACTTAACCCGGGAACTGCCGGAAGACTCTTAAGAGTTCCCCCGGCGGACTGCGGGAAGACTCTTAAGAGTCAGAGAAAACAAAAATCAACTTTAACCCTCCAGCCCCGGGGGCTATAGCTTACGACTGTACTGCTGTACCGGGGGTTTTGAGGATTTTTGGCCTATGTTAACTACTCTGTAAATGAATGAATATTGCATGTAATGTTGTGAATAAAAAAAAATAATGTTCCACAAACCTTCCTCTGTCGAATGGCGTTGAGTAGAGGTCTCTAGCCCCTCTGGTTGCATAATGGTGAGCGCGGGAAGACGAGTGCTTTTTTATGCGGGAATTTCCTCCCGCGTCCGAAAGCGTCGGCCCGCCATGGCTACGACGCACCTAGCCGCTCGCCGCGCCAAAGTATTTATCTCCCTTAGACGATTTTAGTGTTTGATATTGAGAATGTGATGTTTATTTGATATTTTCTAGTTATTTTGAGGCCAATTATATAAAATATGTTTATTAGGGTATCAATTTCACTGATATTGGTAATTTTCACTCGATACCGTACATTTTATTAGTAATTGAGGTATGTTATTGTTGTATTAGGCACTGATTATTCGTTATCACAGGTGTTTATTATACTTTGGCCATCAAATATTAGGTCTTGTGTCACTTTCACTTTGACAAATATGCTTTAGAGAGTGTCACTGTCACTGATAATGCTCATTTTCACTCGATACCGTACATTTTATTAGTAATTGAGGTAGGTTATTGTTGTATTAGGCACTGATTATTCGTTATCACAGGTGTTTATTATACTTTGGCCATCAAATCTTAGGTCTTGTGTCACTTTCACTTTGACAAATATGCTTTAGAGAGTGTCACTGTCACTGATAATGCTCATTTTCACTCGATACCGTACATTTTATTAGTAATTGAGGTAGGTTATTGTTGTATTAGGCACTGATTATTCGTTATCACAGGTGTTTATTATACTTTGGCCATCAAATCTTAGGTCTTGTGTCACTTTCACTTAGTTATATGATTTGTAAACGTTTTATATACAATTTATTGTCTTTTTTCACTGATTTATATATTTCTATAGGTTCTAATCATATGAATGTCACTTGGTATATACATATGTGTCACTTTCACATATTATTATGGTGGAATTGTATTTGTATCAATTTTCTCATAATACTTGACTTTTTTATTATAATACATTGGTTTTCTTCCACTTTTTGCCTATATATAATTATAGTGTACATATTGTCATTTTATTTGGCAATTTCAGTATGATTATTAGAACTCCTGCTTGGTGTGGTAAGCAGCGAAGCACCCTACAGCACAGAGTGCCACCTTGCACTCCACACACTCCGTGGTTGACTTTTTACCTGGGTGCGGCCTCACCCTGCTGTGGTAGCAGACATGGCACCGCTTCTGATTTGTTCTTCCTGCTGCATTCTGAGGAAAGAAACCAAGCTGGTGCCTAAGCAGGTATGGAGCAGACTGCAAGCGGTCGATAACGGCGGGCCCAGGATGTGCCACTGCCCTCTGTGGCGTAGCATACTTCTCCAGGAGCTCCGTCAACACCTGCTTTTGGAACCTCCGCAGGCTATTGAACTTCAGGGGTGGGTTCTCATTCCGAAGCCTGTATATATTATAGGCATTCAGAACTGACATGTCCACCATATGCAGAAAGAACTTTTTGTACCATCTGCACGAGGTACGCAGGCAGTCAATGAAGCCTATCTGCATGTCGGACTTGTCCACCAGCCTCATGTTGACGTTGTAGTCCAGGACAGCATCGGGCTTGGTCACCCTGGCCTGGGTGCGGCGATCCACCTTGCCAGTCTCCACCATTTCCCCCTTGTGGATGGTGGTCAGGAGGTTGACCTTCCGCTGGTCGTGCCAGTGGATAGCCAGAATGGGCCCCGACTTCTTCTTGAAGACATCACCTTTTTTGGTCTTTGCAGGGAAAGTTGGCATGCCCTTCCTTTTCCCTCGTACTGTGCCTACAGTCCCCGTCTTGCGCTCATGCAGGTACTGTGAGAGAGTGGGGGACGTGTAATAGTTGTCCGTGTAGAGGACGTGATTCTTATGGAAGTAGCGGTCCATCATGGCTTGCACCACTGCTCCGCCAAAGCCAATGAGGGGGTCCACAAGCACGTCCCCTTCCTTCCCGCTGTAGACCAGGAAGTCCAGGACATAGCCAGTTTGGCAGTCGCACAGCACAAAGAATTTTATGCCAAAGCGATGTCTTTTTGAGGGGATGTACTGCCGGAAGCTGAGTTTTCCCCGGAACAGCACAAGAGACTCGTCAATGACGACCTTGCGGAAGGGCTTGAAGTAGGAGGTGAAGCGTTCTCGCATCATCTCATACAACGTCCTAATCTTCCACAGCTTGTCTGGGCGGTGGACGTCGGTGTTGGTGACAAGATGGAGCGCTGCGAGGATATCAAGGTACCGGTCGCGAGCCATATATTTCCCGAAGGCAGGGGTTGAAATCAGATCATTGGTGATCCAATAGTCAGGCAACCTATGCTTCTTGACATGAGGCATTAGCATGGTGAGTGCCAGGAACACCATGAATTCTTTATGAGTCACTGGGGTCCACTTCCTCATATGGCCCTTGGTCACCTTGCCCAAAAAGTGTACCTGGAATTGGTGCTGCTTGTTTGTCTCTTTGACAACATAGCCTACCACCTCCTCATCAAAGAATGCCTCAAATAGTTCGTGTGGTGGAGCATTGGGGCCTGCAGGAAAATTGGGGGTAATGCCTGAACCCTCCAGTGCCTCATCAAAAGCTGGCACATCAGGGTTGTATACATCCCCATCAACTATGTCTTGCCACTGAAAAACGTAGAATGGGTCTTGTCTACGCTGACGAGGAGCTCCAACTGGTGGCCCAGCACGCCCACGGCCAACTCGGGAGGCGCGCGCCCTAGGGCGGCGGCGAGGGCGGCGGGCAGAAAGACGGGCAGCACGAAGCCGGGCCAAGCGGGTGGGTCGAGGGTCGTCGATGTCCATATATTCATCGTCAGAGTGGTCATCTTGCCCTGACGGTGGACCTATGTAATCATGGCCAGAGTCTTCAGAGAGGTGCCCTTCATCATCAGTGGCCCCCACATAATCTGGCGGGGAACCAGTGATGCGTGGGCGGCGTGCGGGTGGGCGAGGTGGGGAAGGAGTGGCAGGTGAGGCTGTGTCCTCCCGAAGTCCCGGGCTCCTTGGCCTGCGACGAGTCACAGAAAGCAATGATTCACTTTCACTAGGCCCAGGTATTGGTGATGCGAGCTCAAATACTTCTGCAGGAAGACATGTTGAAGGCGGGAGAGGTGGGGAGGACCGTGGGGAAAGTTGCGGGGACGTATGGCTGGGGCCGGCCGGGGTGGACGCCGCCGCGGGAGCCTCGAACAAAACTCTCTTACTTTTCTTAGTTTTCTTAGTATATTTTCTACCTTTCCCCTTTTCGGCAAGAGTATGTCTCCTGTCGGGGGACCTAGGAGGCAAATAGGACGAAAGTGGGGGGTCCTCAACCCTTGGCAATGGTGGGGGTGGTGGGGAAGAATGCGGGGCATCCGGGTCATCTTGGGTGGCGTGGGTAGATAAGGGAGACAATGGCGGTCGAGAAGGGTCACCACGCTGACCCTCACTCACAGCCTCATCCTCACCAAGTATTTTAGCTTGTTCCCTAGCTGCCGCGGCCGCCTTTTCAAGTATTTTTAGCTTGTAGAAATGTAGCTTGAAAGGCGATTTACCTGGGGAAGGGCTTGGAGTCGTGTCACTTATGCGAAATTTGGTGAGTGACCTTGAACTCTCCCACTCACTCACTCTCGCAAGTTCACTTTCTTTAGGTAAACCAGCTTCCTCAACAACTGGTACATCACCTTCATCACTCTCATCACTGTCAAATTCTCTCGCAAATCCCAGGAATTGTTCTTTATCACTCTCATGGCCATAATCACTCGACTTATAATTACTCGAGTGGTCACTCACTTCTTCATCAATCTTATGCTTGGCATCAGCTTTCTCATAAAGTCTCAAAGTCGTCTCAATACCTCCGGGAGATAACACATTTAGGCGATGGCGTCGGGGTAAGGCACGACGCACTAGCAAGGGCGTCGTAGGAAGCCCGATGTCGGACACGGCGGAATCACTATTTGGTGTACTGTCCATGATGGCGTCGGGCTAGATACTGTTGTTGTGGCGTCGTTGACGCCGGGTGGCGCCACCTACCGCCCCATGATAACAAAATGTGCGCGCGGCTTTCGAAAATCAAGCACGAAAGCAAGGGGCGCACATGAGGCCATCCGGGTTGCGCGGGCCGAGTTTGTTATGGGCGTAGATGAGGTCATCCGGGTTGGAGGGGTTAAACATCAAATTTTTTATTTATTTTATTTATTTATTTTTTTTTTTTTGGCCCCTGGGCCATGAAAAAAATATCACTCCTCTACCTCCCCTCCTTCCCCACTTTCCTCCCCTCCTTCAGTTATCACCTATTTTCCCTGTTATTCCCTTATTCTGAGGTATATTTTCGTGCTAACATTAGCGAGTTGCAAGCAGGGCATTGTCATCTCTGTTAGCAAGCGAGTGCAAGAGAGAGAGAGAGAGAGAGTATCGATCGACTGTGTCTCAGTGGCCTTGGGGGAAATTGGCGGGAAAGCAGGTTGCCTCACCCATACATTATATAACTCGCGGCCTGTATCTCCGATTTTGACCATCCAAACGCTGTTTTCACTCGTTTTATTGTTGTTTCAGGTTGATACCTTTATAATCAACCCATAATAGGCACGTATGGATAAGTATTAATGCTATTTATGGTAAAATGAATATTTGTAGTGATGGAAACAGCTCAAATACGTCAGCACAGGGGGACGTTTCTAATTTCCCCCATGCGCACTTCTTAGGTTAAGCGTTGTTTCCACACATAGCAATTTTGATTAGTTATTTTGTCTTTTTTACTGTGTTCGTATAAGTTTTGGTTTGTTTATTTTTCAAGTTTTACATTATAATTGTCTTTGTCCAAGTTTTGGTTTGTTTAGTTTGCAAGTTTTACATTTTAATGTAGTAAACTGAGGTATATATCCAGTGCTCTAATACTCAAAGCTGCCATAAATTTGTAAATGGTGAAGTTCATTTGGTGAAAGATTTAACAATGTATACTTGTACAGTATACTGTACTTGTAAGTAGGTTGTCAAACCGAGACAATCTGCTGTTAAGACTAGAATGATTATGAGAAGAAATACAAGAAAATTAACATGAATTTGGATTGGTTTGGTCATTTTATCACTCCCAAAGACATAATATAAACTTCCAAGCATAAATGTAACTGTGTATATATTGTTATGGTGACTAAATACAAGAGAATAGGCCTCTTTTTTTGACACCCAACAGTAGTAACATACTAACTTGCACACACAGTACAGTCGCGCTAATAAGTGATGTCTCGGCACCAAGTATGTTTTGATCAATAATGTGTACCGTTATCAGTAATATCTAAGCATAATTTCTTCATATCGTGTGAAATATAGAAACATGTTCCTACACTTGCCCACCCTATTCAACATCTGACAGACATTAATACAGCACAGAGCAAGCCAAACGTAATGACTGGTGGGACATGACTTGTTAGCACGACCGTACATGTACTTATACATACATACATACATACGGGTTTAAAGACCGCAACCGTCCACAGTGAATGTGGCTTCCATGGTACAATCACAGTACTGCACACAGTGCACAGCAATCACAACACGGTGGCTACAGTCTTTACTGCAGCACAGTACAACATATATAACTAGACAGTCCTAAGTTACTACCAGTGTTGAGGTGAGATGCCATAATGATTTAAGTACCGGTACAGTAATTCCTTACTTCAAGTTGTATTTCCATTCTTGGTTTTGTGTTCTTTTATTTCAAACATTTATTGTGCTAAATCGTTATTTCTACAGTGATTTTGATAGATTCTTTTGTCTTTATAGTGTGGCGTTCCCGTTTTGGTTTGTTTATTTTGCAAGGACTTGTGCAGCAAACTGTACATTACATGTCAATAAAAGGGAAGTTTGGGACGTTTGCTGAGTCGAAATAGGTCAAAAAGGGGACTTTGGTATTTTGGCTGGGACAAAAAAATTATTTCCCATAAGGTACTGGTATGTTATTTCTGTACCGCGTTTTTCGGTGACACTTTGCTGTATGTATGTATGTATATAGTGAGGCACATACCCCATTGCTGGGGGTGGTTGACTTGAGGCAGAGCCCGAACAGAAACCTTTTAAGTTCCAATTCTTAGGGTCCTGGACCTCTGACGCGTTCCCTTACCCCTTTCTCTGTCTCGTTGAGTCGGAGAATTTTACAACACTGTGCTTTGAAAGGACAAATTAACCGTGTTACCGAAAGCATGACTGTACTGGACTGTAGAAGGATGAAAATCTATACTTATACACCAGAAGAACAAAGACATTCAAATTCAGGCTTTTTAGACATGGACATAAACAAAAAAATTAAGGGGAATCTCCTTGTACTCCCTTAAAATTTATGATGTCATGAATTGGCGTTTTTCTTTACATATGGAATGTTCAGCATAAAATATTTAGCAATCTCTCTTGATGTCCACTGAATATTGATAGTACAGTTAGGAGCATAAATTGGGACTCTCCTATTTTACCCTTTCTGTCTGGAGTTGGCCACCCCTTAGCTATGGGGTATTTGCGTGAATATATACATACCGGTACATATGTACATTTAACCCTTTCAGTGATTGTGACTTGTTTTTATTTGATTTCAGCTACATTTAGACAATTTGATTAAGCTTAGGAAGGATATGTGGTAATGTAAAAGGATTGAGAGTGTATTAAGCTTAGGAAGGATATGTGGTAATGTAAAAGGATTGAGAGTGTATTAAGCTTAGGAAGGATATGTGGTAATGTAAAAGGATTGAGAGTGTATTAAGCTTAGGAAGGATATGTGGTAATGTAAAAGAATTGAGAGTATTAAGCTTAGGAATTGATATGTGGTAATGTAAAAGGATTGAGAGTGTATTAAGCTTAGGAAGGATATGTGGTAATGTAAAAGGATTGAGAGTGTATTTACCTAATTGTAGTTTACAGGAGTTGAGCTAAGGTCCCTCCTCCAGCCTATTAAGCTTAGGAAGGATATATGGTAATGTAAAAGGATTGAGAGTGTATTTACCTAATTGTAGTTTACAGGAGTTGAGCTAAGCTCCCTCCTCCAGCCTATTAACCCGGGAACTGCCGGGAGACTCTTAAGAGTTCCCCCGGCGGACTGCGGGAAGACTCTTGAGAGTAAGTAAAACAAAAAATCAACTTTTGACATCGAAAACATTTTTTTTTTTTATTTGTATTTTTTTTTTTTTTTTTTTTTTTTTTTTGGCCCCTGGGCCATGCAAAATCTCAGTCCTCTACCTCCCCTCCTTCCCCACTGTCCTCCTCTCCTTCAGTTATCACCTATTTTCCCTATTATTCCCTTATTCTGAGGTATATTTTCGTGCTAACATTAGCGAGTTGCAAGCAGGGTGTTGTCATCACTGATGGCAAGCGAGTGCAAGAGAGAGAGAGAGAGTATCGATCGACTGTGTCTCAGTGGCCTTGGGGGAAATTGGCGGGAAAGCAGTTTGCCTCACCCATACATTATACAACTCGCGGGCTATATCTCCGATTTTGACCATCCAAACGCTGTTTTCACTCGTTTTATTGTTGTTTCAGGTTAATACCTTTATAATCAACCCATAATAGGCGCATATGGATAATTATTAATGCTATTAATGGTACAATGAATATTTTAGTGACGGAAACACCTCAAATACGTCAGCACAGGGGGACGTTTCCAATTACCCCCATGTGCACTTGTTAGGTTAAGCTTAGGAAGGATATGTGGTAATGTAAAAGGATTGAGAGTGTATTTACCTAATTGTAGTTTACAGGAGTTGAGCTAAGCTTCCTCCTCCAGCCTATTCCATTTGTCAATACATCTATAAGGGAAGCTAAACTTCCTAATGTCGTTCTTGTAGGTAGCTTTTTCACTTTGTAGCTGTGGCCTCTAGTTATTCCTGTATCCATAATTATTATATCCTCCTTAAGCCGCTGTCACACGAGCGCTTTTTCCGTCAATTTTCCTCAAGCAATTTTGTTCTCGTAATATTTCGGGACTTTTTCGCACTGGTATCGGTAACTAGACTGAAGGTAGATTATGTTACGCGGCTGAATTCTGATAAAGTGTAATTTTGTAAGCTTCCAGACCATAAATGCCCGTAAAAATTGCTCGAAAAAAGGCTCGTGTGACTCCAGCTTTATCCAGCCTCTCCAGCCCTAGCATGCATTTGTACATCATTATCATGTCTCCTTCTCTCTCCTCTCCTTTAGACTCGGTAGATTTAATTTGTCTAGCCTCCCTTCATATGGCAGTTCTCCGAGACTTGGAATCAATCTAGTAACTGCTCTCTGGATTCTTTCTAACTTGTGAATATGTTTTTTAAGATGCGGGGACCACACCACTGCTGCATATTCCAGTCTTGATCTAATCATACTTTTTATAATTTTCGCTAACCTGTTCTCATCCAAGTAGTTCAGAGCAACTTTCATATTCCCGGCCATTGCATACATTCCGCTAAAGAGCTTGTTAATATGTTTCTTTGGCGACAAGTTATCTTGTATAATCAACCCTAAGTCCTTTTATTTTTCGGCCTTGCTAATTATATTGTCTCCCATCCTGTACTCCCAATTTGGTCTATTCACACTTCTTCCCATATTTAACACATCCAGACACATTTACTTATATTAAATTTTATTTTCCACTTGGTGCTCCATTCCTATATTTTATCTAAATCCCCTTGCAGCTCCTCACAACTACTTTTATTTGTTATTTGTCTCATAATTTTTACGTCATCTGCAAACATTGATATGTACTGTAGGAGTTTATGCCTATCTGATTAAAAGACGTCTTTCCTAAGCTGCATAAAATAGTTTAATATTGTACCATTCTGTTTTGGTTTGTTTGTTTTTCAATTTTTACATTTTGATTGTATATAAGTCGGAATAGCATCATCCGTATTGAAGTGATTAATATAGTTTTGACTTTATTGATATTACTGTATATGTTTTCGCCAACCAACTTCACTTCTAAACTCAATTAGTGAAATCAATAAATACATGTGGCACTCCAAGGACTCGAACCTAGGATACTCACACCGAAATTCCGCGCATTTATGCATTACGCTATCAAGACAGTTAAGGAAATATGCTAACAACATTATATCCTGTACAGATTGGTGGTGGCTTCCAGTACAACCGTTTGGAGGACTACAAGAGGATAATTGTTGAACCCTTCAACTACGGGGCCATCAGATGCAACAAAGACAAGAACTCTGCCAAAGTAATGTGAGTGTGTAGGAATGTAGTGTTTACTGTTTATTTGTACTGTTGTTTTGGGTGCGGGTGCCCAACCCCGAAAGGGGTTTAAATAGGGGAGCTATCCCCCCCCCCCCCCCCCCCCCCCCCCCCCCCCAAAGGCGGCTTTCTAGGGCCTTTCCTAGCTGATGCTGAGAGGATTGGGTTCTAGTCATGTGGTGATGGGCTGGTCTATCAGAGTGAGAGCTGAGCAATCTCTGCCATACCCATAGCTTACTCTGACTGTTCCTTTACCTTATATATTTTCTAGATCTCAAGTGACGGCGTCTCTTCCGTGGATTTACCTCCCAATCTACCAAGAATGGAAGCCAAAGTGTCACATTTTTCCCTTGCCCCTCAACTTTCTCTTCATAATTGCTGAGGGGCACAGGGCCCTGGGTGGGGTTTTGGTTTCCCAGGCGTTTCCGCACCCTCCTCAGCTCCCCGCCATGGAGTGGCTTCGGTCACCCAGGCTTTATTGTGGTCGGCAGGGAGGGTTCTGTGGGGGCGCTCGGTTATGGCCTTGGAATTGCTCGGGGCCTTGGGGCTGTTCGGTCAGGCCGCTTGGGGAACAACAACAACAACTGTTGTTTTGGTGATAATGTAGAGTTTATGTTTACTGTTATTGTAGTGATAGCGTATAGTATGTTTCATAACAGCTGACGGTAAATATCCATGTCCCCATCGTGATTGCTCTGCTTGGCTAATTATGTTGTTAATTAGGAAAAGTTGGCATTAATATGATTTAGATATGTAGGCTAATAGTTTCATATATTTCAATGAAGTAACGAGGGATATGTTGGTAAGGAATTCAATTTACTGCCAGGTGAAAAAAGACTGACAATAGTGATAATTAGTGGATGGACTAGCTGTATACCAGTGTAGAAAAATAGTGCTAAAAAGATACACAGGGGGCCTCCGAGTCAGACGGACCCGAAGTTGACAGGTCAATCCTGTAAGTTTAATTACACTGCCACGGATTGTCCTATTCACTGAGGACAAGTCCACTTGGAGACGTTTTATGTATAGCCACCCTCATAAAGAGGATAAGACATCCGGCAATAGATAGATGGACAATTACAATAGTACTGTACTTGCCGCATAATTGTGTTGTTTGCATTCTGTTAAAGTGATAACTCTGGTGTAGGGCTTTGTTTTGTTTTAATAGGCTATTAATTTTTTCACTATGACTTAAATTGCTTCAAACTCCGTTTGTCCAGACATTTAGGCTCGAATATTACTTGATTTTGGCCCTGTCACTTTTTCAACTTGGAGGGAGGCACTCGTCTGGCACTCGTTACAGACAGTTTTGCCTTTTGCCTACCTCATAACAAAAATAGTTTGAAAAGTGAACGTGTTGCAAATATTCTACTTTATTTGCTATTGTGCTCCCTCAATCTTTGATTTAACAATAATAATAATACGGTTTAGCCTAGCTAGAAATAAGCCATAATCCACGAACGAAGCTTTGTCATTTTTAGTATGACGGTATTATTGGTATATTATTTAGCTATAAACTCCAGAAGTTCCTATATAAGTTGAGAAAATTGTCTACAGCCAGGTATGCCTAGTTAGAAACCTACAAAATCATCATCATCAGCCATTAGAAGTCCACTTGCTGGACAAAGGCCTCCCTTAACCTTTTCCATGACTCCCGAGACTTTGCCATCCGTTGCCATGTTACCCCTGCAGTCTCTTCACCTCCTGTCCGGTGTTCTGCTATCGTCCTTTCCTTCTCTGGGGGTCCAGTGAGTTGGTGTTTTACTCCACCTATTGTCTTCTCTTCTTGCTACATGTCCTGCCCATCTCCACTTGTGCTCTTTAATAGTTTTAAGAATATCCTTGACTTTGGTTTGCTCTCATACTCACGATGCTCTCTTCCTATCTCTAAGTGTTATTCCTAGCATTGATCTTTCCATTGCTCTTTGCGCACTTCTAAGCTTATTCTCCATTAGTTTTGTTAGTTTCCAAGTTTCAGATCCATAGATCATGGTTGGTAGCACACACTGGTTATATACTTTACGTTTAAGGCATATTGGTAGTGTACTTTTCATGATGTTGTTCTGTTTGCCGAATGCTTTCCATCCTAGAGTGATTCGTCTTACTATTTCATGTTCATTGTCTTTTGTTAGTTTCATTACTTGGGCAAGATAATTGTATTCTTCTACTTCCTCTAGAATATTGTTATCAATCCTAATTATTCTGCGTTGAGCCTTGACTAATTCCTTTAACGTGACGATAGTGCGTTGTTATATGTGCGATTAGTTTGCTTGGGAAACAGATTAACTTGCTCATGTAGTAATGTACACCCTATGTGGTGGATTGTGTTCTTTTATTTAATAATTTTCATTTTAGTAAGCGTTGTTTCCACATAGCGATTTTGATAATTTAATTTGACTTTATATTGTCCTTGTCCCAATTTTGGTTTGTTTAGTTTGCAAGTTTTAAATTTTAATTAATAACTTTGGTTTTACTCCTGTTCATCTTTAGACTTATTTTGAGTTTCTTTATTGAGATTATTGAGCATATCTTGGGAGTTTTTCTGCATTATCTGAAATTAATACAAAGTCATTTGTGCTGGAAAGTGTGAAAAGGAACAACTTGAGATGGTTCGGCCATATGGAACGTATGGAAAGCGAGAGAATGACTAAGAGGGTGTACGAGAGCGAGGTGGAGGGACAGAGGGGGAGAGGTAGACCGAATATGAGGTGGAAGGATGGAGTGAGGAACTACATGAATGAAGGCGGTGCTGGTTGGGGGGAGGGGCGTCGACTGACTGGGGACAGAGGTGCATGGGGGCGGTTCGTTCGTGGCCACCCCTTCGGGGATCACGGCGTCAGGCAATAGATAGATAGAATACAAAGTCATCTACAAATTGGAGATGGTCAAGGTATTCCCCGTCTACATTAATTCCGTTTGATTCCCATGAAAATGTTCTGAAAACCCCTTCAAGACAAGCTGTAAACAGCTTGGGTGAGATTGTGTCTCCCTGCCTCACTCCTTTCCCAATCTTTATCTTCTTTGTGTCTGTGTAATCGGACCACAGCAGTGCCTTTTGCGTATACTGTATATTTTCTTAAGAGTTTTATATATGTTTCATTAATTTGTTGTTCATGTAGCAAGTTTGGTATTAAAATGTAAAACTTGCAAACTAAACAAACCAAAATTGGGACAAGGACAATATAAAGTCAAATTAAATTATCAAAATCGCTATGTGGAAACAACGCTTACTAAAATGAAAACTATTAAATAAAAGAACACAATCCACCACATAGGGTGTACATTACTACATGAGCAAGTTAATCTGTTTCCCAAGCAAACTAATCGCACATATAACAACGCACTATCGTCACGTTAAAGGAAGTAGTCAAGTTTGGGAAGTCCGGGACGTTCTGGCAAATTTTACTAAACTCTGCATGAATAAAGAAACTAAATGTTAAATGTCAAAATATTATTTAAAATCAAATTTGCAACATGACAAGACATTAACAATAGTACAAAATACAAATATTGATAAGATATCTATACTATTACAAAATAATATATAAAATACAGTACAGCACTCACTAACGATAGTGCTATCGGGTAGGTACCTGTAAGCATAGCATGCCTCAAGTGACCCCTATCAATAACTACCCTACAAATAACCTACATTTATAGCACAAATAAACTAAGGAAATCGCAAAAGTAAGCAATTGATACTATCGACAATGAATACATATAATATAAAGACAAATAATTGCAAAATATGAAGTAACAACAGATTTAAACAAAGAGTACTCTTTTAACAAGAACAATAAATTTAAAAAATCATCAATATTAATATTAATAATAGAAAAAGAAAAAGAAAAAGAAAAAGATAAACAATAAATACAGACAAAAAACAATAAATACAGACAAAAAGTAAGCAGAGGTTATACAAGAAACTTCAAGTTAAAAATGCTTGATTAAAATTATTGATGTCAAATTTTAGAATACAGTCACAATAATTGACCCTAAAAAGATTAAATTTATGGAACAATTTACTTGCCTCAAAACCTCTGTCCACTAAGAGTCTGTATAGTAACCTAGCTCTAGCCCAAAAGTCATTTACTTTAGTGCAGATTTTACAAAATCTTATTAATTGGGAATAAAAACAATTATAAGTTATTTTACTATCGATATTACTACTAGGGAAAGGAAAGTTTATTACGTTAAAATTAAAATCATCAACTTTGTGATATACTTTAAGTATGCACTGTTCATTAACAATCTATATTTATATCAAGAAAATTTTCAACTTTATAATTTACGTTACATTGTGTGAGGGGAATAGAATTAGGGTAAATAAGTTTAGCAACTTGATTAAAATTTAACAAATTGCAAACAAGAATATCATCAATATATCTACTATTATTACTTAACAGTTTAGCAAGTGCTAATTTTTCTGGGATTTTATTTTTGTTGCTACTGTCAACTAAGTCTTTTATATATTTAAATTCTAAAGCAAGCAAGAATAAGTCTGCAATTAAAGGGCTAGCATTTCCACCCATAGGAATTCCTAATATTTGTTTGAAAATGTACGGGCCGAATCTAACATAAGTATTGAAAAGGAGGAATTTAAGGGCATCTTTAAGTTTAGTTCTATCAAAATATACAGAACTAGTGGGAGTAGAGGTAAGTGATGCATTATTAAAATATGTATAAACATTTATGAAATAATTACCATTCCTAACGAACCTGTCAAAGTGCAAATCTATAATAAAGCAAAGCTCTGAATATACTAAATCTAAAGGCAAATTGGTATACAAAGTTGAAAAGTCGAAGCTATGTACCGAGGTAACTTTCGGCATGGTATTTATTTTATCAATAACTTCTAACGAATTGTCAACACTCCAATAATAGTTAATGCCAGTTCTTCTCATGATGGTATTACAATATCTTTTATGAGTACTTTTAATGTATTTTAAGCAATTTACGACTTGTTCTGATAGAGTTTTAGTGGTAGCAAATTTTGCTCCGGCAATAAAGCGATATTTATAAGGTCTTTTATGAAATTTAGGTCTATCTATCTATCTATTGCCTGACGCCGTGATCCCCGAAGGGGTGGCCACGAACGAACCGCCCCCATGCACCTCTGTCCCCAGTCAGTCGACGCCCCTCCCCCCAACCAGCACCGCCTTCATTCATGTAGTTCCTCACTCCATCCTTCCACCTCATATTCGGTCTACCTCTCCCCCTCTGTCCCTCCACCTCGCTCTCGTACACCCTCTTAGTCATTCTCTCGCTTTCCATACGTTCCATATGGCCGAACCATCTCAAGTTGTTCCTTTTCACACTTTCCAGCACATCTACCTCCACACCACACCTCCTTCTTACTTCCTCATTAGTCTGTATCCCTCCATGTAATTCCGCACGCACTCCTTAAGTAATTCATTTCCACTGCTCTCACTCTTGGTCTGAGTCTCTCAACCAACGTCCATGCTTCGCTTCCGTAAGTCAGTGTCGGGATTACCACACTGTCATGCAAGGACTTCTTCACTTCCATACTGACCACCCTATTTCTTGTTACTGCTTTTAGCGTTCCTACAACCCTCTTCCCCTGTTGTACCCTCTCCCGCACCTCTTCATCCATAGTCCCATCTTTACTCAACACACTGCCCAGATACTTAAAAGAGTTGACGATCTCCATAGCCTGACCGTTCAGCTTCACCTCACACTCTGTGACTTCACCCCTTTCGAAGACCATAACCTTGCTCTTCCCCGTATTTACCTTCAAATTCCGTTTTTCGCACACTGTTCCAAACTCATTTACCAGACCCTGCAACTCCCATTCATTATCACTCATCAGAACTGTATCATCCGCAAACAGCAGTATAGGTAGCTTCCACTCAATTCCCTCCCTTTTCAGCGATACACCAACATCCACTGCTCTTGATAGTATTTCTTTCATAACTCCATCCATATATACAGTAAACAACCACGGGGACATCACACACCCCTGTTTCAAACCAACATTCAGGTCAAAGAACTCGCTCTGCTCACTCTCCACACGTACTGCCGCCTTTGCACCCTCATACATGCTCTTCACTGCTTTCAGCAACTTGCCCTCTACTCCGTATATTCTAAGTACTTTCCACAAACCTTCTCTATCCACTCTGTCATAGGCCTTCTCCATCCACTCTGTCATAGGCCTTCTCCAAGTCCATAAAGGCAACATACACCTTTTGTTTCTTTTCCAGATACTTCTCCACAACACAATTCAGGGTAAAAATCTGATCTACACATCCTCTTCCCTTCCTAAAGCCTCCCTGCTCGTCGCCTATCCATTTTTCCGTTCTCACTCTCACTCTCTCAATCACTACCCTACTGTATACCTTCCCTACTACGCTTAGAAGACATATTCCTCGGTGGTTACCACACACTCCTCTTTTATGAAATTTAGGTAACATGTATAATTTTGCAATGCACTTGTTCTTATCAGAAAGTTTAATATCAAATGTTATATTTTTCTTGGTATGTTCATCGATTAAGTTATCAATATTCAGATTATTTTGAATTTCATAAACAGAATTACCGCAAATATTTTTACGTAATATGTTACCCTTAATACCTAATTCTTTTTTCATGTTTTCAAGATAAAATTTCTTACATGTGAAGCTATAATTATTGCTGGCTTTATCTACTGTAGTGATTACAAAATGTTTATGTAAATTTATTAAATCAGCTTTAAGCTTATTATAATTATAGTCTATAAAATCTGAAAGATTAAATTCATTTTTAAGCGAGAAAATTTTATTTCTAATTAACTTAATTAATAATTTAGACCATGCTTCTAGTTCTCTCTCATCGCAGCACGCAATTTTTAACAATTTATCTTTTAATTTATTGACTGAAAAAACAATATCTTTTAAAATTATGTCCCATGTTACTTTATTACTCCCTATTCTAAATTTAAACCCTTTACGACATAGCTCCGCTAATTTGTCGTTTGCAAAATGTTTAACTAGTTCTACATCACCTGTTAATATGTGACATATCGGACTATAAATGAACTTTGCTAGTGCATCACGTCTGCTAGCTGGCATATCCATGACTCTTTCACACACACATTTATTATTATTGAAAATATCATTATCTGAAAGATTTCCTAAAACTTTATTATAATTACAAATAATAGACCCAACAGGTCGTTCATATGAATACACTATTAATGGTTTGAAATCTTTACAACCATCTGGTAACATGGACTTAACTTTCTTTGAATTAATAAGACTGTTAACATTAATTTTGTCTAAAATTTTAGAGGAATAATTTAAAGTGGACATGACTTTATCTTTAATACGGTTATCTTTGGATTTCTTAGAATTCGCTCTAATATATCCCATAAAAGCAAAGACTATATTCTTAAATTTATTTGTGAAATTATGTTTATTGTTTAGAATATTTTCTATAAAAGGAGCAAAACTTTTCTTTTGTAGGCCTTTCAATGAATCTTTTAATTTTTTAATTCCGAAATTTCGATATAATGAATATAAATTATTAACAATAATTTTAATATCAGACCTGTTTTTCTTTTTATTAAATGTATTTAGTCTTCTATTACCGTGTCTACCAGGTCTTCTGTTTAAAACAGGGAAGTTAAAATATGGGTTATTAAAATCGTTTTTTAATAAATCTTTATACAAAATGTTGCCTACATTTTTTATTTGATTGTTAAGTCCAAATGGATAGATGGTCATTAATTTTCCAATCCAATAATTTTCTCTATAGCTGTTATCTCTACTGAATCCTGGTGAGGATACCTGTTACCCAGTTTTATATATGTTTCATTAATTTGTTGTTCATGTAGCAAGTTTGGTATAGCTGTTATCTCTACTGAATCCTGGTGAGGATACCTCTTACCCAGTTTTATATATGTTTCATTAATTTGTTGTTCATGTAGCAAGTTTGGTATAGCTGTTATCTCTACTGAATCCTGGTGAGGATACCTCTTACCCAGTTTTATATATGTTTCATTAATTTGTTGTTCATGTAGCAAGTTTGGTATAGCTGTTATCTCTACTGAATCCTGGTGAGGATACCTCTTACCCAGTTTTATATATGTTTCATTAATTTGTTGTTCATGTAGCAAGTTTGGTATAGCTGTTATCTCTACTGAATCCTGGTGAGGATACCTCTTACCCAGTTTTATATATGTTTCATTAATTTGTTGTTCATGTAGCAAGTTTGGTATAGCTGTTATCTCTACTGAATCCTGGTGAGGATACCTCTTACCCAGTTTTATATATGTTTCATTAATTTGTTGTTCATGTAGCAAGTTTGGTATAGCTGTTATCTCTACTGAATCCTGGTGAGGATACCTCTTACCCAGTTTTATATATGTTTCATTAATTTGTTGTTCATGTAGCAAGTTTGGTATAGCTGTTATCTCTACTGAATCCTGGTGAGGATACCTCTTACCCAGTTTTATATATGTTTCATTAATTTGTTGTTCATGTAGCAAGTTTGGTATAGCTGTTATCTCTACTGAATCGAATGCCTTTTCATAGTCTACAAAAGCTAAACAAAGAGGTTTATTATACTCCGAGGTTTTCTCTATTAGCTGGTTCATTGTATGTTCATTGTATGTAAATCCTGCCTGTTCCCGAGATTGATTTTCATCTATAATTTTACCTAACCTACAGTGTATTTGTGAGGATTTTTGAGAACAACTTGTAAATAACTGATAAACTAATGGGACGGTAGTTGCCGAGATCTTTCTTATCGCCTTTTTTGTGAAGTAGAATCACTATTGCATTGCACCAAGTTTCTGGAACATCCCGCTCACACAAACATTGGGTGAACAGCTGAGCTACATTTGACCTCTTCTCCTGCATCCTTCAGAAGATCTCTTGTTACTCCCATCATCTCGTGGAGATGTTCCACTTTTCATTTTGTTTAAGGCAGACCTTACCTCATCTACAGATATATGTGGGACCTTGCCTGTGTCTGTTGTTGAATCATTTGATGGAACTGTTTTCTTACAACTTTTTGACTTGTTCTGTACAGTTTATTATTTCACCATTGCTGTCTCTCAAAGGATTAATTTGTTGCTTACCTAAGGCTAGTTTATGTTGTGTTAGTTTGAGGCTTTTTCCTTTCCTAATAGTTTCTTCAACTAAGTCCATGCTTCTTTTCTTTCTTGTTCCCGTCGTCGTTTGTTGATTAGCTCGTTTAGTTCTGCTCTCTCTATTTCATCTCTTTGTTTTGATTTCCATTGTTGTTTGTTGATTAGCTCGTTTAGTTCTGCTCTCTCTATTTCATCTCTTTGTTTTGATTTCCATTGTTGTTTGTTGATTAGCTCGTTTAGTTCTGCTCTCTCGATTTCATCTCTTTGTTTTGATTTCCATTGTTGTTTGTTGATTAGCTCGTTTAGTTCTGCTCTCTCTATTTCATCTCTTTGTTTTGATTTCCATTGTTGTTTGTTGATTAGCTCGTTTAGTTCTGCTCTCTCTATTTCATCTCTTTGTTTTGATTTCCATCGTCGTTTGTTGATTAGCTCGTTTAGTTCTGCTCTCTCTATTTCATCTCTTTGTTTTGATTTCCATCGTTGTTTGTTGATTAGCTCGTTTAGTTCTGCTCTCTCTATTTCATCTCTTTGTTTTGATTTCCATCGTTGTTTGTTGATTAGCTCGTTTAGTTCTGCTCTCTCTATTTCATCTCTTTGTTTTGATTTCCATCGTTGTTTGTTGATTAGCTCGTTTAGTTCTGCTCTCTCTATTTCATCTCTTTGTTTTGATTTCCATCGTTGTTTGTTGATTAGCTCGTTTAGTTCTGCTCTCTCTATTTCATCTCTTTGTTTTGATTTCCATCGTTGTTTGTTGATTAGCTCGTTTAGTTCTGCTCTCTCTATTTCATCTCTTTGTTTTGATTTCCATCGTTGTTTGTTGATTAGCTCGTTTAGTTCTGCTCTCTCTATTTCATCTCTTTGTTTTGATTTCCATCGTTGTTTGTTGATTAGCTCGTTTAGTTCTGCTCTCTCTATTTCATCTCTTTGTTTTGATTTCCATCGTTGTTTGTTGATTAGCTCGTTTAGTTCTGCTCTCTCTATTTCATCTCTTTGTTTTGATTTCCATCGTTGTTTGTTGATTAGCTCGTTTAGTTCTGCTCTCTCTATTTCATCTCTTTGTTTTGATTTCCATCGTTGTTTGTTGATTAGCTCGTTTAGTTCTGCTCTCTATTTCATCTCTTTGTTTTGATTTCCATCGTTGTTTATTGATTAGCTCGTTTAGTTCTGCTCTCTCTATTTCATCTCTTTGTTTTGATTTCCATTGTCGTTTGTTGATTAGCTCGTTTAGTTCTGCTCTCTCTATTTCATCTTTGTTTTGATTTCCATCGTCGTTTGTTGATTAGCTCGTTTAGTTCTGCTCTCTCTATTTCATCTCTTTGTTTTGATTTCCATCGTTGTTTGTTGATTAGCTCGTTTAGTTCTGCTCTCTCTATTTCATCTCTTTGTTTTGATTTCCATCGTTGTTTGTTGATTAGCTCGTTTAGTTCTGCTCTCTCTATTTCATCTCTTTGTTTTGATTTCCATCGTTGTTTGTTGATTAGCTCGTTTAGTTCTGCTCTCTCTATTTCATCTCTTTGTTTTGATTTCCATCGTTGTTTGTTGATTAGCTCGTTTAGTTCTGCTCTCTCTATTTCATCTCTTTGTTTTGATTTCCATCGTTGTTTGTTGATTAGCTCATTTAGTTCTGCTCTCTCTATTTCATCTCTTTGTTTTGATTTCCATTGTTGTTTGTTGATTAGCTCGTTTAGTTCTGCTCTCTCTATTTCATCTCTTTGTTTTGATTTCCATCGTTGTTTGTTGATTAGCTCATTTAGTTCTGCTCTCTCTATTTCATCTCTTTGTTTTGATTTCCATCGTTGTTTGTTGATTAGCTCGTTTAGTTCTGCTCTCTCTATTTCATCTCTTTGTTTTGATTTCCATTGTTGTTTGTTGATTAGCTCGTTTAGTTCTGCTCTCTCTATTTCATCTCTTTGTTTTGATTTCCATCGTTGTTTGTTGATTAGCTCATTTAGTTCTGCTCTCTCTATTTCATCTCTTTGTTTTGATTTCCATCGTTGTTTGTTGATTAGCTCATTTAGTTCTCTCTCTCTATTTCATCTCTTTGTTTTGATTTCCATCGTTGTTTGTTGATTAGCTCGTTTAGTTCTGCTCTCTCTATTTTATCTCTTTGTTTTGATTTCCATCGTTGTTTGTTGATTAGCTCATTTAGTTCTGCTCTCTCTATTTCATCTCTTTGTTTTGATTTCCATCGTTGTTTGTTGATTAGCTCATTTAGTTCTGCTCTCTCTATTTCATCTCTTTGTTTTGATTTCCATCGTTGTTTGTTGATTAGCTCGTTTAGTTCTGCTCTCTCTATTTCATCTCTTTGTTTTGATTTCCATCGTTGTTTGTTGATTAGCTCGTTTAGTTCTGCTCTCTATTTCATCTCTTTGTTTTGATTTCCATCGTTGTTTGTTGATTAGCTCGTTTAGTTCTGCTCTCTCTATTTCATCTCTTTGTTTTGATTTCCATCGCTGTTTGTTGATTAGCTCGTTTAGTTCTGCTCTCTCTATTTCATCTTTGTTTTGATTTCCATCGTCGTTTGTTGATTAGCTCGTTTAGTTCTGCTCTCTCTATTTCATCTCTTTGTTTTGATTTCCATCGTCGTTTGTTGATTAGCTCGTTTAGTTCTGCTCTCTCTATTTCATCTCTTTGTTTTGATTTCCATCGTCGTTTGTTGATTAGCTCGTTTAGTTCTGCTCTCTCTATTTCATCTCTTTGTTTTGATTTCTATCGTTGTTTGTTGATTAGCTCGTTTAGTTCTGCTCTCTCTATTTCATCTCTTTGTTTTGATTTCCATCGTTGTTTGTTGATTAGCTCGTTTAGTTCTGCTCTCTATTTCATCTCTTTGTTTTGATTTCCATCGTTGTTTGTTGATTAGCTCGTTTAGTTCTGCTCTCTCTATTTCATCTCTGTTTTGATTTCCATCGTTGTTTGTTGATTAGCTCGTTTAGTTCTGCTCTCTCTATTTCATCTCTTTGTTTTGATTTCCATCGTTGTTTGTTGATTAGCTCATTTAGTTCTGCTCTCTCTATTTCATCTCTTTGTTTTGATTTCCATCGTTGTTTGTTGATTAGCTCGTTTAGTTCTGCTCTCTCTATTTCATCTCTTTGTTTTGATTTCCATCGTTGTTTGTTGATTAGCTCGTTTAGTTCTGCTCTCTCTATTTCATCTCTTTGTTTTGATTTCCATTGCTTTTCTTCATTTTATTAGATTTACAGGAGTCTGTGAGCTTGCTTTCTTTACTGGTGTTTGTGTTCCCTATCTTTTCTGCTGTTTGTGTAATTGTTAATGTTAGGTTTTCGTTTACTTTGTTGATGTAATTTTCATTGCTGTTGAGAGCTTGGAATATATTTTTAAGTTCTAACTGGAACTCCATCTTATTTCTATAGGCATATTTTCTTCCCGGGAACTAATCTTATTTCTTTGGCTTTAAGATTGAACTTTTCTATGCAGCATATCATCACTGATATGTTAAAAGGGAAAATTGAGACGTCGTAAATAGGGTAGGCCTGTAGGCCTGTAACTGCAAGGTCTTTACTAAACTGAATAAAGTCTTGGGCCTAGAAAAATTATAGTCAGTGTTAATCATAAACGTCCCTCAAACTCTTTTACAGTACTGTAATTAGTAAACAGAATATATAATATCATATCACCAACCCACCAATTAACTTGCAAATAAACCTAATGAATGAAATCAATGAAAGAAGTACCGTAAATACATGTATGTGGTACTGTACTCTAACGATTTGAACGTAGGATACTGGCACCGAAATTCCAGGATAAAGCCAGAATAAAGTTTAAAAGACGTCACCGGTACTGGCCGGGTTAATACAATTGTCTATCCTAGCCGATTCACAAGTTGTGCCACCAA
Source organism: Lithodes maja (assembly GCA_037953745.1). Lineage (NCBI taxonomy): Eukaryota > Metazoa > Arthropoda > Malacostraca > Decapoda > Lithodidae > Lithodes > Lithodes maja. The sequence continues at coordinate 58,446 of JBAKBP010007566.1, forward strand.
ATGTTTGTACTATCGCTTGTTTTTCACCCACAATAATCGCCTTAACCGTACTTTACTACCGTATGATCACATAGTGATTTTCCGCACTCAAACACGATATATTTTGGAACCTCACAAAATAACTATATAGCTACTACAGTATAATATATACTGTACGTTTGTAATACGAAAACACACTTATTTGTTTTAGTTTTCGAAGGTTCATAAAAATATTTTCTAACAGCAATATTGGAATATACTGTACTGTATATATATAATTTAAAATGGTAATTTTCTGCTCATGTACTGTACTGTACAGTAATAGGGCCGTCGGGTGGAAAATATTAACTCTCGGTCTGTTTTTGACCATACAGTACATACAAGTTTAAAGACCGTTTTGTCCACAGAGAATGTTAGTCTCGCATCCTAAATGGCGGCAGGGCTGCATTTGTTTTCACGTTTTTTTAGTTTTTAGATCGGACTGAAGTACTTGATCCAACACAGTTCTAGGTCTACCCCTACGCGCCATAAGAATAATATTTTATACACTTTATTATACATACATAAAACGAGGAAAGGGTATTTTATTAGTTTCAGTTAGGAAACAAAAATTAAAACTTCTAATTATCATCGTGAAAATGTATGGCTAAAAATAATCCGTCCGTGCATACCGGTAATTGAACAGACAATTTTAAGAATATTTTCAGTGACAACCTAGAATTTTGAAGAGTGCACTAAGTAGTATTGTTTATGTTATTTCCATCGGTATCATCAAAATTAATGTCCCATGAATATTTGATTTTTTAAAAAATCGGTTGTTGCTTCTTCATATTTTGCAATTATTTGTCTTTATTATATTATATCTATTCATTGTCAATAGTATCAATTGCTTGCTTTTGTGATTTCCTTAGTTTATTTGTATGATAAATGTAGGTTATTTGTAGGGTAGTAATTGCTAGGGGTCACTTGAGGCATGCTATGCTTACAGGTACCTACCCGATAGCACTATCGTTAGTGAGTGCTATTTGTATTTTTTACTATTGTTAATGTCTTGTGAGGTTGCAAATTTGATTTCAATAGAATATTTTGTAGTTTCTTTATTCATGCAGAGTTTAGTCAAATTTAGCAGAACATACCGGGCTTCCCAAATTGACTAATTCCTTGAATGTGACGATAGTGCGTTGTTATGTGTGTGATTTGTTTGCTTGGGAAAAAGATTAACTTGCTCATGTAGTAATATACACCCTGTGTGGTGGATTGTGTTTTTTTATTTCATAAATGTTATTATAGTAAGCGTTGTTTCCACATGTCGATTTTGATTAGTTATTTTGCCTTTATATTGTCTTTGTCCAAGTTTTGATTTTAGTTTGCAAGTTTTACATTTTAATTTTAATAATTGATGATTTGTTATGTTGGTAAGTAGGCTTACCTGGATGTTATGTTGGTAAGTAGGCTTACCTGGATGTTATGTTTGTAAGTAGGCTTACCTGGATGTTATGTTGGTAAGTAGGCTTACCTGGATGTTATGTTTGTAAGTAGGCTTACCTGGATGTTATGTTGGTAAGTAGGCTTACCTGGATGTTATGTTGGTAAGTAGGCTTACCTGGATGTTATGTTTGTAAGTAGGCTTACCTGGATGTTATGTTGGTAAGTAGGCTTACCTGGATGTTATGTTTGTAAGTAGGCTTACCTGGATGTTATGTTTGTAAGTAGGCTTACCTGGATGTTATGTTTGTAAGTAGGCTTACCTGGATGTTATGTTTGTAAGTAGGCTTACCTGGATGTTATGTTTGTAAGTAGGCTTACCTGGATGTTATGTTTGTAAGTAGGCTTACCTGGATGTTATGTTTGTAAGTAGGCTTACCTGGATGTTATGTTTGTAAGTAGGCTTACCTGGATGTTATGTTTGTAAGTAGGCTTACCTGGATGTTATGTTTGTAAGTAGGCTTACCTGGATGTTATGTTTGTAAGTAGGCTTACCTGGATGTTATGTTGGTAAGTAGGCTTACCTGGATGTTATGTTGGTAAGTAGGCTTACCTGGATGTTATGTTTGTAAGTAGGCTTACCTGGATGTTATGTTTGTAAGTAGGCTTACCTGGATGTTATGTTTGTAAGTAGGCTTACCTGGATGTTATGTTTGTAAGTAGGCTTACCTGGATGTTATGTTGGTAAGTAGGCTTACCTGGATGTTATGTTTGTAAGTAGGCTTACCTGGATGTTATGTTTGTAAGTAGGCTTACCTGGATGTTATGTTTGTAAGTAGGCTTACCTGGATGTTATGTTTGTAAGTAGGCTTACCTGGATGTTATGTTTGTAAGTAGGCTTACCTGGATGTTATGTTTGTAAGTAGGCTTACCTGGATGTTATGTTTGTAAGTAGGCTTACCTGGATGTTATGTTTGTAAGTAGGCTTACCTGGATGTTATGTTTGTAAGTAGGCTTACCTGGATGTTATGTTGGTAAGTAGGCTTACCTGGATGTTATGTTTGTAAGTAGGCTTACCTGGATGTTATGTTTGTAAGTAGGCTTACCTGGATGTTATGTTGGTAAGTAGGCTTACCTGGATGTTATGTTGGTAAGTAGGCTTACCTGGATGTTATGTTTGTAAGTAGGCTTACCTGGATGTTATGTTTGTAAGTAGGCTTACCTGGATGTTATGTTTGTAAGTAGGCTTACCTGGATGTTATGTTTGTAAATAGGCTTACCTGGATGTTATGTTTGTAAGTAGGCTTACCTGGATGTTATGTTTGTAAGTAGGCTTACCTGGATGTTATGTTTGTAAGTAGGCTTACCTGGATGTTATGTTTGTAAGTAGGCTTACCTGGATGTTATGTTTGTAAGTAGGCATACCTGGATGTTATGTTGGTAAATAGGCTTACCTGGATGTTATGTTGGTAAGTAGGCTTACCTGGATGTTATGTTTGTAAGTAGGCTTACCTGGATGTTATGTTTGTAAGTAGGCTTACCTGGATGTTATGTTTGTAAGTAGGCATACCTGGATGTTATGTTTGTAAGTAGGCTTACCTGGATGTTATGTTTGTAAGTAGGCTTACCTGGATGTTATGTTTGTAAGTAGGCATACCTGGATGTTATGTTTGTAAGTAGGCTTACCTGGATGTTATGTTTGTAAGTAGGCTTACCTGGATGTTATGTTTGTAAGTAGGCTTACCTGGATGTTATGTTTGTAGGTAGGCTTACCTGGATGTTATGTTTGTAAGTAGGCTTACCTGGATGTTATGTTTGTAAGTAGGCTTACCTGGATGTTTTGTTTGTAAGTAGGCTTACCTGGATGTTATGTTTGTAAGTAGGCTTACCTGGATGTCGTCACATTGGGTCGCCTAAGTTGGCCCTATTAGTGTTGAGAATTTAAGACATTTGCTCCATTAGTTTGGCATTGTTAAGACCTTTTAGTGTCCTGTAGATGACCAAGTGTTGTTGGCGAACGATAGCCAGTCTGCAATTACCGAAAAATGGGGAAATTGATCTCGAAGGGGGTCTTGGGGTTACTGTTTTAAGCTTAAGATCACAGGGAGGAACTGAACTTATGTGGGCAACTGTACATGTGGTGACATTAATGTAGTATTGAGTTTACAGTGTAAAACTTGACAAATTATCTATAAATTATCTATAAATAAAAGCTAACTACATTATAACCTCTACAGATTGGTGGTGGGTTCCAAGATGTACAACCACAAGAGGACACTACTTCCGGGACCATCGGATGCAACTGTTTCAGCACAACACGACTCTCATGGTAGGTGTGTTGTTGTTGTTGTTGTTGTTGTAAAGTGTTATGGCAAGATTTTGTTGTTCCGAAGTCCATGTTGCCTAATGTATAGTCGGCCTAATAAGTGATGTCTCGGCACCCAAGTATAATTTGATCAATAATTGGTATCTGCAATATCTAAACACAATGTCTTCATTTCAAGGGAGATATACAAACAAGTTCCTGCACTTAACCACCTTATTCAACATCTGACAGACATTAATACAGCACAGAGCGAGCCAAACGTACTAACAGCTGAGATATGACTTATTAGTGCCATCGTACCGTAGTGTCCCATTTTTTGTTTTTTAACTACAGTACAGTGTTCCCTGTTGTGAACCTGACAGCATACCCTGCATCGTGTGGTATTTGTAGCGCATCTATGATAGTCAGACATTTGGCCTTTATAACATCTTAACCCTTTCTGTACTCTCTAGGTCTATAATTATATTCTATCTAGATTTTGCCATTTTTTTTAAGTTTAAGAAGGATCTGTGATACTAAAATTAGTTAGATACTTTGAAGCTTGTTAATGGCTGGAGGCCCTTTTTCAACTGATTAAAATAGTCTATTAGTAGCCACAGTTGTTGTTGTTCCCTAAGCTGCCTGGCCGAACAGCCCCGAGTCCCTGAGGTAGGCCATGGCCACGATCGGGCTTTCCCACAGAGCTCTCATTGAGTGTAGATTGTGTTGTTGGCATAAGTGGTTGTGTGAAATGCAGTCTTCTATGATGTGTTTAATGGTATGTGGTGCTGTGTTACATCCCGGGCAGGAGTCGACAACGGAGTCATCCAGTCTCTTCTGATAGCTCAGGAGAGCTGGATGGTGTCCGCATCTCAGCCTGGCCAGGTGGACTCTGTCCTCGCGAGGAAGGGAGGATTCGGAAGGATGGATTTCGGGAGGTCGTGCATGCAGCTGCATGTTGTCTGTGAGTGAGTGGATGGATCGGTGAGAGATATGAGTATGGATGTGCTTCTGGAAGTTGGTTCGGGGTGGTCAGGGAGGGAGAGAGGACAATAATTGTGTGTGATACCTTGTGCTGGGTGTTGTTTTGATATTTCTTGGTGTCTGTGGGTGTGTTGCCATGTAGTTTAGTGGGTGGTCTTGGTTCGTGGAGGCTGCTGCCAGGAATTGAGTGCCTCTCATGTCCAGATGGTCTTTGACTTTGAGGATTTTGGTTTCTTGATGTAGGTGATCTGTGGGTGCAGTAGCTGTGCAGCCTGTAATGATCTTCAGGGCTTTGTTTTGAATAGTCTGTAAAGACTTATGATGTGTTTCAGCTAGGTTAGAAGCCCAGGCTGGGCTTGCGTATTCCATCACTGATCTTATGTATTGTTTATATACTGTGGTGGTAGTTTCTTTGTTGTCTCCAAATTTTGTGTGAGCAAGTGACCTGAGGGCGTTAAGTCTGGGTGTCAGTTTCTTTTTAATGTTTGTGGTGTGCTGTTTGAATGTCATATGAGTATCATATGTTACTCCTAGGATTTTGGGTGTGTGTGTATGTGTTAGGGGTGTGTTGTTTATGGTGAGTTGAGGGATGTATTCGTGTTCTCCTGTCCAACTTGTGAGCAGGGTTGCGGTGGATTTGGCTGGGGCTAGATTAAGTCTGTTTGTAGTGCACCAGCCATGTAGTGTGTTGAGATAGGGTTGAAGGAGATCTGTTGCTCTTTTTGGGTCATGGTGTGTGCATGTGAGTGTTATGTCATCTGCATAGGAGGCTAAGTTTATTTGGGGCGTATTGGGTGTAGTTACATCGTGCATGTACAGATTGAAGAGTGCGGGTGATAGAACGGATCCTTGTGGGACTCCGTAGCCACAGTAAAGTTTAAAGCACAGCACGGTACTGAAAATGTTAACTAGAAATGCTATAGTAGTATGCAAAGGCGAGCTTGTGTTAAGTAATGATCCTGTGGCTGTGAATTTTGGAAATGAGTCTTTGGAGCTGGTGAACAAGTTTTGTTACCTAGGAGATACCATCTCTGCCGGTGGTGGGGCCGAGGCTGCCACTGTTGCTAGAATTAGGTGTGGGTGGGGGAAGTTCAGAGAATTGATGCCAATCCTGACCATGAAAAGAATGCCTCTCCCCCTGAAGGGAAAGCCTCATGTGTTAGAAGTGCAATGACGTATGCCTCAGAAACATGGGCAGTTAAAGTAGAGGATGTCAACAGAATGGAGCATAATGAGATGAGAATGGTGAGATGGATGTGTGGGGCCAGGCTACAGGATAGAATAACAAATGTTGAGCTGAGGAGACGTTTAGGTATAAAGAGTATTAGCGAGGTGATGCGTACAAGTAGACTGGGATGGTATGGACATGTGGAGAGAATGGATGAACAAAATTGGGTGAACAAATGCAGGTCTGTGATTGTGGAGGGAGTTGCACCAAGGGGTGGACCGAGGAAGACCTGGGATCGGACTATACGCGCCGATCTCAAATCCAAGAATTTGACAAGTGAAGCAGCCCTTAACAGGGTTGCCTGGAACGCCGCCATTAAGACAAGAGACTGAAACTGCACTTATGTGTGGAACACTCAGTCTTAAAATTTTATGTATGTTGTACCGGTATGTATTCATTAAAAGGCGGCCAAAGCTCTTAAATACTAACCTCTAGACCTGATCACTTTGTAAGGAGAACTCCAAAGAAAAAATTAGCTACCGTATGCAGCGTTGGGAACTTCTCACCGAGACGCTATGAACTCCATGTCATAGCGTCTCGGTGAGAAGTTCCCAACGCTGCGTACGGTAGGTAATTTTTTCTTTGGAGTTCTCCTTAGAAAGTGATCAGGTCTAGAGGTTAGTATTGAAGAGGTTTGGCTGACTTTTAATGAATACACTATAGCGTTTTCAGTATTTATTATCCGTGTTTTATGTTTATCGAAAGTCTGTACAGCCATTCTTGACTTAGTCGCCTGAATTTAATGTTTTTAATGATTACCGTAAAATGAGGTAACTTCGGACATTTTTCGATGTTTTTTAACAATTGCTCCCGAGTGTAAACACATTATAGAGATTTAACTAGGTCAAGTGATGTATGGTGATAGTGCACCGTAATCCAGGAAGCCTCCTAAAATTAACCCCTATAATAAGAGAGCTATCCTTATCCTAAATGATGTCCGAAGTTTGCTTGAAAAGTTGACAACTTCGGACATGTATGGATAACTTCGGACATAGATGATTTCTTATGGAAAATGATTGCCAAGAAAGCTGGGCTAACTCCGGACAAACGGAGGAGAACTTCGGACGTACGTTCGTGGCCTTATTTCATTAATTTTTCGGCTCCTACTATTTTATATGAATATTTTATTATTGCTGCTTATTCCTGCCCGATGTTTAAGTGGAAAATGCACAGTCAATACTTTTAGGCCTGTATAATCAGTAGTCTACTTGTACGCATCACCTCTTTATACCTAAATGTCTCCTCAGCTCAACAAATGTTATTCTATCCTGTAGCCTGGCCTGAGAAGCAATGTAATTATAAATGCATAAAGACTAACATATGTATCCACAAATTGTTATGAGTGGGGTATAGAGATTATGGTATCCGACTGTACAGTACAGTACTGTATATATTTTGAAAGTTTAATTTCCGATAAATGTAAATGAATGTTTCCACATACAGTATAGATTTTGTTTAGTGTGTTATCGTTTCGATATTTTTGTAACTGTCTTAATAGCGTAATGCATAAATGCGCGGAATTTCGGTGTGAGCATCCTAGGTTCGAGTCCTTGGAGTTCCACAAGTATTTGTTGATTTCATTAATTGAGTTTAGAAGTGAAGTTGGTTGGTGAAACAATATAAATGATTAGATTGCGTTATTATGTACCGGTATGTATTTATAATTTACAATATTATTGTTGATTTAATATTGATTTTAAATACAGTACTTTAAATGTATGTACAGTACAGTACAGTATATAATGAGGCACAGACCCTATAGCTGTGGGTGACCGACTCCAGACAGAGCCTGGTTAGTAATAGGACAAAACTAGAGTAATTACAACCAGCACTAATGGGGCTTGTCTGAACGTGACGATAGTGCGTTGTTATGTGTGCGATTAGTTTGCTTGGGAACCAGATTAACTTGCTCATGAGATTTCATAATTTTATTTTATTGAGTATTATTTCCACTTAGCGATTTTGATTAGTTCCTTTGCTTTTATCTTGTGTCGTCCCAGTTTTGGTTTGTTTATTTTGCAAGTTTTACAATTGAATTTGATAGCGTAATGCTTAGTGCGCGGAATTTTGGTGCGAGTACCCTAGGTTCGAGTCCTTGGAGTACCACATGTATTCATTACTCTCATTGATTTCATTACTTTTATTGGTGGGTTGGTGAAAACAAATATGAATTGTTCCCGCTGATGGTACAGTCGCGCTAATAAGTGATGTCTCGGCACCAAGTATGTTTTGATCAATAATTGGTATCGGCAATATCTAAGCTTCCTTTCTTCGAATAGAGTGAAATATACAAGCATGTTCCTACACCTAACCACCCTATTCAACATCAGACAGACATTAACACAGCACAGAGCAAGCAAAACGTAATGACAGCTGGGACATGACTTATTAGCGCGACTGTACATTGGTATCTCGCCATCCTGAATACTCCACTATTTCATGAGTTATACAAGGTCTTTTTCAAGCTGATTTTAATTTGGTATCTCGACATCCTGATTACTCGACTATTAGCAAGATTTTGTAGCGAACTAGTTTATTATTTTCTTTCATGATTTTCTTTTGCTAAAGCATTTTTCCACATAGATTTTGTTTCGATAGTTTTTATTTTAATGAGTTCTTTATATTAATTTGAACAGTAACTTTTGATAGATTTCAAGTTTTATGTTTTGATTAACTTGCTCATTGCTCATGTAGTAATGTCCACATGTGCTGGATTGTGTGCTTGTATTTATAAATAATAATTATTTTGCTTAAGCATTGTTTCCACAGCGATTTTGATCAGTTTGTCTTTTTACTGTGTTTGTCCAAGTTTTGGTTTGTTTATTTTGCAAGTTTTACATTATAATTCCACAGCGATTTTGATTGGTTCTTTTGTATTTACATTGTCTGGTCCCAGTTTTGATTTGTTTATTTTGCAAGTTTAACATTTGAATTATGATAAGTTGTCCATAATATGATGCAGACACATAGCAGTACAGGTATCATATATTTCCATCAATAATCGAGAAATCAAGCGCTAAATGATTCAATTTACCATCAGCTGGAAGAAAAGTAATTATATGTTTTTTTGAAAGTTTGACAAATTGTGTTTTACAATTGTGTTCTTTTATTTAACTGTCTTGATAGCGTAATAGTTAGTGTGCCGAATGTGGGTGTGAGTATCCTAGGTTTGAGTCCTTGGAGTACCACATGTATTTGTCGATTTCATTAATTGAGTTTAGAAGTAAAGTTGATTGGTGAAAAGCTATGAAAAAATGTCATTATTTTATTTTGCTAAGGCGTTGTTTCCACATAGCAATTTTGATTAGTTCTTTTGCCTTTATATTGTCTTAGTCCCAGTTTTGGTTTGTTTATTTTGCAAGTCACAATTTACTAGAATAACTTGCTCATGTAGTAATGTACACCCTATGTGGTGGATTGTGTTCTTTTATTTCTACATGTTATTTTGCTTAAACGTTGTTTCCACATTGCGATTTTTATAAGTTCTCTTGCCTTTATATTGTCTTTGTCCAAGTTTTGGTTTGTTTAGTTTGCAAGTTTTACATTTTAAATTATATTATTATTAGAAATTATTATGTTTGATTGACTTTATATATATATTGACTAACCTGCCTTCGGGTATTTTTATAATGTGTTACTAACCGAGTGGTGACTGGCTGGGATATTTGGGCCTTCCCTACGACCTGTGCGGGTAGAGGCTTGACTTATCAGGTTGCGGAAGACCCATTTATTCCGACGAGATAAGCCTTTTTTACACCACCCCTTTCTCTCTCCCTGTGTCTTATTCTTCTTCTGTTCGCACTGGTGGAAAGGGAAATCGTGGCAGATGACCATGTCAACGATGGCTCCTTGAAACCTCCGAGGGTCCTTGAGATACGGCTAGAGCGGTGAGATTGGATACGACCCCGACTGGTGCACCCTTGCCACTGCGAGGTATTAGATAGCTGACAGGGACCCACTTCCATTTAACCCTCTGTGTACCGGTGATGTACTTTTCTTGATATTCTGGAAGGTATTAGACGATTTTGGCAGAATATAATGTATTGGACGATTTTGTTGAGCTTGGGAAGGATGTCTACCCATTAAAATGCTACAGACACTCTCAATTAATCGCAAGATCCAGGGGTTCGAATCCCGAGTGGATTGTATGAGTTTTTTCTCAATTGGCTATACGTGCCGATCTCAAATCCAAGAAGAACTTGACAAGTGCAGCAGCCCTTACAGGGTTGCCTGCAACGCCGCCATTAGGACAAGAGACTGAAACTGCACTTATGTGTGGAACACTCAGTCTTAAAATTTTATGTATGTATGTATGGCATGACTTGATTTAAATGGTCTCAATTAATCCTTTAAGCTACCATATATATCTTTCCTAAGCTTCCTAAGCTGAAATCAAATGAAAAATATGTTGCCGGTACCGTATGGGTTTAGCTGTATAGGACGCCTCAGTGGTTGCATAGGGGATAAGTAATAGGGCTGGCTCTAGTGCCGGCTTAGCTATGTTCTAATATTTGTTGCCTTCTAGAGGACGCCGACAGTCAAGCAAGACTCCCAACCAAAATTGACCTAGACATCCTTTGGAATTTCTCACTTCTGTGTTGATAGCGTAATGCATAAATGCGCAGAATTTTTGTGTGAGCATCCTAGGTTCGAGTCCTTGGATTGCCACATGTATTTGTTGACTGTCGCTACTAATAGACATTTTTAATCAGTTCAAAAAGTTCCTCCAGCAATTAAGAAGCTTGTAGTATCACAGATCCTTCTTAAACTTCTAAATTGTTTGTAAATATAGATAGAATATAATTATAGACCTAGAGATTACAGAATGGGTTAGGATGTTATAAAGTCCAAATGTCTGACTATCATAGAAGCACTACAAATACCACACGATGTAGGGTATGCTGTGAGGATCACAACAGGGGACACAGTACTGTAGTAAAAAAACACAAAATGAGAGAAGAAACCTCCGAGAAATGTGACAACTGCAAAGAAGGCTACTGGGCATGCTACCAAAATGTACGGAAAAACTCTTATCGTATTAAAAACCAAGAGAAACGGCAAATAATGTTCCTGTAACATTATTTGCTGGTTCTCGTTTTTTTTTTAATATGACTTAGATTTTTTCCGCACATTTTGGTAGCATGCCCAGTAGCCTTCTTTGCAGTTGCCACATTTCTTGGAAGTTTCTTCTCTCATTTTGTGTTTTTTTACTACAGTACATTGTTCCCTGTTTTGATCCTCACAGCATACCCTGCATCGTGTGGTATTTGTAGTGCTTCTATGATAGTCGGACCTTTGGCCTTTATGACATCTTAACCCCTTCTGTAATCTGTAGGTCTATAATGATATTCTATCTATATTTTGACAATTGTTTTAAGTTTAAGAAGGATCTGTGATACTAAAAATATTTAAATAGTTTGAAGCTTGTTAATTGCTGGAGGGCCTTTTTCAACTGATTAAAATAGTGTATTAGTAGCCACAGTAAAAGTTTAAGGCATGACACTGGTACTTACTATGCTATAGTCTATTTATTAAAAGTCGGCCAAAGCTCTTGAGTACTAACCTCTAGACCTGATCACGTTCTAAGGAGATCTCCCAAGAAAAATTGACCTATGCAGCGTTGGAAACTTCTCACCGAGGCGCTAGGACATGGAGTGCATAGTGCCTCGGTGAGAAGTTCCCAACGCTGCATAGCTCAAATTTTCTTTCCTTAGGACGTGATCAGGTCTAGAGGTTTGGCGTAGTTTTAACGAATACACTATAACATTTCCAGTATTTATTATCATGGTTTAATGTTTTTAATGATTACACTTCATAAATTAGTGAACGAAATTCTCTGCTTCAAAATTCCTCACTTGACCCCTTCACCACCATGGTTATTTTCATTGTATTCTGGATTTATGTATGTACACTCGGTACAAAAAGTATCTGCACCCCTACGCTGATCATCAGGCGTGTACAGCTCGATAGGGTTGGTACCTCTGCCTGCAACTATATCCGATCGTCTCTGACACATGGATATAGTTGCAGGCAGAGGTACCAACCCTATCGAGTTGTACACACCTGATGATCAGCGTAGGGGTGCAGATACTTTTTTGACCGAGTGTACATACATAAATCCAGAATACGATGAAAATAATAATGGCGGTGAAGGGGTTAAGTGAGGAATTTTGAAGCAGTGATGATCAGCGTAGGGGTGCAGATACTATTTTGACCGAGTGTACATACATAAATCCAGAATACGATGAAAATAATAATGGCGGTTTTGAAGTTAAGTGAGGAATTTCTGTTTTGTGTATATTATGTTTCATATTTTGTTTTGCTAAATATTTTGTTCCACATACCTGTACTGTATTGACTTTGATTAGTTGTTTTTTGTCTTTATATTGTGTCGTCCCAGTTTTGGATGATATTAAAATTGGCTACTGACTAACTTTAGGAATAAAATGCAAGTTGTTACATATATTTTGTTTTCTTTTCAGGTCAAGTGTTCCTATGATGTAGCAAGAATCTGTTGGCTGTTGCCGTGGTGGTATGGCTGCCTGGTCCTGGCCTCTACTGCTTTAAGAAATGTAAGTACTGTACTGTATATTCATAATCGTTTTGTTTTTGGTTGCTTAGTTTATCATAATATATGTTCCATCAATTGCATCAACTTCCAGTTACTTAAGCAGTTGACTTGTGTTGATGCTTTTAATAAACCAGTGAAGTCGCACTTATTTCTGAAGGCTTATGATACTGCGGATCATAGAGTTACTGTACTGATGACTATAAACATATATTTTTTGTTAATGCGAGCGCTCGTGAATCATCTTTGAGAATTGGCGCTCGTACAATACAGTACCGGTACCAACCTATTATTATTATTATCTACAGTTGTTGTTGTTTTTCCCCAAGCTGCCTGGCCGAACAGCCCCAAGGCCCCGAGCAGGCCAAGGCCATAACCGAGCGCCCCCCACAGAACCCTCCCTGCCGACCACAATAAAGCCTGGGTGACCAAAGCCACTCCACGGCGGGGAGCTGAGGAGGGTGCGGAAACGCCCGGGAAACCAAAGCCCCACCCAGGGCCCTGTGCCCCTCAGCAATTATGAAGAGAAAGTTGAGGGGCAAAGGAAAGATGTGACGCTTTGGCTTCTAATCTTGGTAGATTAGGAGGTCAATCCACGCAAGAGACGCCGTCACTTGAGATCTAGAAAATATATAAGTAAAAGGAACAGTCAGAGTAAGCTATGAGTATGGCAGAGATTGCTCAGTTCTCACTCTGATAGACCAGCCCATCAGTTGTTGGCTTTGTTGTACTTTGTCGTGTACGGTGGCTGTAATAAGTCGTGTCCCAGCTGTCATTACGTTTGGCTTGCTCTGTGCTGTATTAATGTCTGTCAAATGTTGAATAGGGTGGGTAAGTGTAGGAACATGTTTGTATATATCACTCAATATGAAGAAATGAAGCTTGTATATTGGTGATACCAATTATTGATCAAAATATACTTGGTGCCGAGACATGACTTATTAGCACCACTACTTTGTCGTGTACTATTATGCATTTCTATAGTTGGTGTTTACTTGTGAATATTTTGATTGTCTTGTTCTTTGCTTGGGTACTTTATATATTGGTTAGACACATGGTTTTCAGTATGGCTTGATTTGAGTAGTTTGCTTTGTCATTGGAACTCTCTCCCAGAATCAGTATTTCCCTGTTCTTATGACTTGAATTGCTCCGTGTGTCCTGGCATTTTGGTTCGAACGTCCCTTGATTTTGGCCCTGTCACTCTTTCAACTCTGGGGGAAGACACTTGCTACAGGCAGTTTTGCTTTTTGTCTCCCTCACTCATATAGAAAAAAAAATAGGTTTTGCTTGTGTATGGGTATATATTTGATAAGCTTTTGTTTGCTTGAATAGTTTACTTGGATATTTTCTCTACTTTTGAAATGCCTCCTGTTGTTGCTCCCTTTTCTTTGCTTGTCAGTTTGTTTTTAGTTTTATCAATAGTTTTGTTTGGATATTATGTTAGTTTCCTGAATGTTTAGCGTTATCTTATATAGTTTGCTTAACCCCTTCATAATTGACACATCTTGACAGTACAGTAACTTGGCTATCATTGTACATTGTTTTTGTCCGTTAACCCTTTGAGTACCAGAAGTAACTTTGGTATCATTTTACATTGTTTTTGTCCGTTAACCCTTTGAGCACCAGCGATGTGTGCTAGATTTGTATTGTGGCTATATTTTGACGATTGGTGGTTGTTGTTTTTCCCCAAGCTGCCTGGCCGAACAGCCCCAAGGCCCGAGCAAGGCCAAGGCCACAGAACCCTCCCTGGGCCCTGTGCCCCTCAGCAATTATGAAGAGAAAGTTGAGGGGCAAAGGAAAGATGTGACGCTTTGGCTTCAGGGTTGGTCGAGATATATTGAAGCCTTATTTTTTTGCTGGAAGTCCTTCCTAAGCTGAATAAAATAGTCTTGCTGTGAGAAGATTATAAAAAGGACTTCTCTGGTATTGAATGAGTTGATGTTGCTTATTTTAATGTGAGATTTGCTATGCGCAGTGATTTTGATTTGTTCTTTTGTCTTTATATTGTCTCGTCTCAGTTTGTTTATTTTGCAAGTTTAGGTCTATCAGTTTGAATATTTGATTTACTTCATTTCTCATTAAAAACAAATTAGGTTGGCATTATTGTTTGTGCATTTAGTTGTCTTGAGCATCCAGTCATTAGATATCTGTTGATGCTTGATTTCCCTTTAATTTTGTTGCTCAAGCATAGCTTCCACAATATTGATAAGTTCTTTTGGTTTTGATTATGGTAATATTTGTCTGATGAATGATAGGCTATATCATTTATTTGTTTCCACAGCAATTTTGCCTTATTCCTAGTTTTGGTTTGCTTAGTTTGAAATTTTAATTTATTGATGAAACATTGCTTAGCAATATAGGTATGCCATATTTACTTAGGTCCTTACTATGTTGTATTTCTCAGTAGCCTACCAATATTAAGTTATTTCCATAAGTTCCTTCAGTAGTCCAAGTTTTAGTTTGAAAGTTTTACAATTTGGCAAAGCCAAATGTTAGGTTTTTATTGAGAAAAAAGTATACCAGGTCAATTTTATTAGACCGAAATAACATATCATTCTTGAACATAAAAATATGCAGTACCCAAAGAATTTACAGTACAACCTTTTAGTAACTTCAGTTTCCTAAGTTATTTTGCCCTTATCTATTTAAAACGGCAGACTATGTTTGTAAGTGAACTAGAAGTAAATTGTAATATTTGGAAATACAGTAAAAGTTTTGAATACCATAAGAATATCTTTATTTTAATACATGTAATAGGATACAGTTCACCTTAGGTTCATACCAAAGGCTGGACTCTACTTTTAACAAAATACTCGGATTTAAATATTTAAACAAAAAATCATAGCTTTCTAAATTCCATTCATTGGGGGCTGTCACTTTTTTTTTTTTTTTACCAGTCAGAGCTCCGAACACTTTTCCAAAGTCCAAATTTGTTCAGTCGTCAGAGAATTTCATTGGTTTGGACTTTGGAAAATTCAGTTCAGATATGTTCGGCAAAATTTTTCAAAGTGGAACTTAAAAAAAATTCAGGTGTAAACTTTGGAACATTTCACAAGTCCAGATCAGAACTAGACTTGCCACTGAAATGTTGCTAAGTTCCACTGGACTAGCAAATTTCTGGGGGGTGACTTAAATTTTTCAAAGTCCAGCGGCTGGACTTAGACATTTCCCCCCAGAATTTTGCTATGGGGTGAAACCCAAACATTTCTATTTCTTACTGGCAATTTGTCTTCACCAACCAGGATTGGCCCAGCAACTGTGCATTTCAAACCTCACATAGCCAGTCTTATCATTGGCTCAATTAACCCTTTCAGTACTGTCTCTAGCTAACCTCAAAAGATTTTAGTCAGCTTAGAAAGGACCTGAGGTGACGGTATCAAAAGCGTTAAACTAATGACAAGAATGAGCTATGGAGGTTAAGTTTGAAATGCACATGCAACCTAGAAAAAACAGTACACAACCAAAGACTGTCAGACAAACATTACTTGCCATCTTAAGAGACTTGTAAGACCAGACAAATAATGAGGGCTCTGAACTTTATCATTATGCTTCTAGAACATTCAACCACTTTGGTTTAGCACTTTCAATAATGATGGTTGAACATATCCAGAGTTCATAATGATCCTTTGGTTGTCAAACTGTTCATTCTAGGTTGCTCAACTTTATATCATGAGTGTGCAGTATATAAATATGGTCAACTATCACACAACAGCCAAAGAAACTTTTAATGATTTATAAAACCAGTCCGTAAACAAATCTTATACTATCTGTATATGGTAACAAATTTATTACTTTTATTATACATGTTATTTATGAAAATAATTACGTTCTTTGCATGTTAAGTGATATTTTCACTTCCCATGCAAACAAAGTATGTATTTTCATAAATGGCATATGCATCGTAAAATAATTATTTGTACCAATTTAAATACTTTACATCGACCATCTATTTTTTAATCTTTAAGGTATTTTGGCAGATTTTTTCAGTCAGTGGTAGACAAACCAACATTTAAATATGCAAACCCAAGATATAGTTTTAACCCTCCAGCCCCGGGGGCTATAGCTTATGACTGTACTCCTGTACCGGGGGTTTTGAGGATTTTTTACCTATGTTAACTACTCTGTAAAAGAATGAATATTGCATGTAATGTTGTGAATAAAAAAAAATAATGTTCCACAAACCTTCCTCTGTCGAATGGCGTTTAGTAGAGGTCTCTAGCCCCTCTGGTTGCATAATGGTGAGCGCGGGAAGACGAGTGCTTTTTTATGCGGGAATTTCCTCACGCGTCCGAAAGCGTCGGCCCGCCCTGGCTACGACGCACCTAGCCGCTCGCCGCGCCAAAGTATTTATCTCCCTTAGACGATTTTAGTGTTTGATATTGAGAATGTGATGTTTGTTTTGATATTTTCTAGTTATTTTGAGGCCAATTATATAAAATATGTTTATTAGGGTATCAATTTCACTGATATTGGTAATTTTCACTCGATACCGTACATTTTATTAGTAATTGAGGTAGGTTATTGTTGTATTAGGCACTTATTATTCGTTATCACAGGTGTTTATTATACTTTGGCCATCAAATCTTAGGTCTTGTGTCACTTTCACTTTGACAAATATGCTTTAGAGAGTGTCACTGTCACTGATAATGCTCATTTTCACTCGATACCGTACATTTTATTAGTAATTGAGGTAGGTTATTGTTGTATTAGGCACTGATTATTCGTTATCACAGGTGTTTATTATACTTTGGCCATCAAATCTTAGGTCTTGTGTCACTTTCACTTTGACAAATATGCTTTAGAGAGTGTCACTGTCACTGATAATGCTCATTTTCACTCGATACCGTACATTTTATTAGTAATTGAGGTAGGTTATTGTTGTATTAGGCACTGATTATTCATTATCACAGGTGTTTATTATACTTTGGCCATCAAATCTTAGGTCTTGTGTCACTTTCACTTAGTTATATGATTTGTAAACGTTTTATATACAATTTATTGTGTCTTTTTTCACTGATTTATATATTTCCGTTTTATATACAATTTATTGTGTCTTTTTTCACTGATTTATATATTTCTATAGGTTCTAATCATATGAATGTCACTTGGTATATACATATGTGTCACTTTCACATATTATTATGGTGGAATTGTATTTGTATCAATTTTCTCATAATACTTGACTTTTTTATTATAATACATTGGTTTTCTTCCACTTTTTGCCTATATATAATTATAGTGTACATATTGTCATTTTATTTGGCAATTTCAGTATGATTATTAGAACTCCTGCTTGGTGTGGTAAGCAGCGAAGCACCCTACAGCACAGAGTGCCACCTTGCACTCCACACACTCCGTGGTTGACTTTTTACCTGGGTGCGGCCTCACCCTGCTGTGGTAGCAGACATGGCACCGCTTCTGATTTGTTCTTCCTGCTGCATTCTGAGGAAAGTAACCAAGCTGGTGCCTAAGCAGGTATGGAGCAGACTGCAAGCGGTCGATAACGGCGGGCCCAGGATGTGCCACTGCCCTCTGTGGCGTAGCATACTTCTCCAGGAGCCCCGTCAACACCTGCTTTTGGAACCTCCGCAGGCTATTGAACTTCAGGGGTGGGTTCTCATTCCGAAGCCTGTATATATTATAGGCATTCAGAATTGACATGTCCACCATATGCAGAAAGAACTTTTTGTACCATCTGCACGAGGTACGCAGGCAGTCAATGAAGCCTATCTGCATGTCGGACTTGTCCACCAGCCTCATGTTGACATTGTAGTCCAGGACAGTATCGGGCTTGGTCACCCTGGCCTGGGTGCGGCGATCCACCTTGCCAGTCTCCACCATTTCCCCCTTGTGGATGGTGGTCAGGAGGTTGACCTTCCGCTGGTCGTGCCAGTGGATAGCCAGAATGGGCCCCGACTTCTTCCTGAAGACATCACCTTTTTTGGTCTTTGCAGGGAAAGTTGGCATGCCCTTCCTTTTCCCTCGTACTGTGCCTACAGTCCCTGTCTTGCGCTCATGCAGGTACTGTGAGAGAGTGGGGGACGTGTAATAGTTGTCCGTGTAGAGGACGTGATTCTTATGGAAGTAGCGGTCCATCATGGCTTGCACCACTGCTCCGCCAAATCCAATGAGGGGGTCCACAAGCACGTCCCCTTCCTTCCCGCTGTACACCAGGAAGTCCAGGACATAGCCAGTTGTGCAGTCGCACAGCACAAAGAATTTTATGCCAAAGCGATGTCTTTTGGAGGGGATGTACTGCCGGAAGCTGAGTTTTCCCCGGAACAGCACAAGAGACTCGTCAATGACGACCTTGCGGAAGGGCTTGAAGTAGGAGGTGAAGCGGTCTCGCATCATCTCATACAACGTCCTAATCTTCCACAGCTTGTCTGGGCGGTGGACGTCGGTGTTGGTGACAAGATGGAGCGCTGCGAGGATATCAAGGTACCGGTCGCGAGCCATATATTTCCCGAAGGCAGGGGTTGAAATCAGATCATTGGTGATCCAATAGTCAGGCAACCTATGCTTCCTGACATGAGGCATTAGCATGGTGAGTGCCAGGAACACCATGAATTCTTGAGGAGTCACTGGGGTCCACTTCCTCATATGGCCCTTGGTCACCTTGCCCAAAAAGTGTGCCTGGAATTGGTGCTGCTTGTTTGTCTCTCAAATAGTTCGTGTGGTGGAGCATTGGGGCCTGCAGGAAAATTGGGGGTAATGCCTGAACCCTCCAGTGCCTCATCAAAAGCTGGCACATCAGGGTTGTATCCATCCCCATCAACTACGTCCTGCCATTGAAAAACGTAGAATGGGTCTTGTCTACGCTGACGAGGAGCTCCAACTGGTAGCCCAGTACGCCCACGGCCAACTCGGGAGGCGCGCACCCTAGGGCGGCGGCGAGGGCGTCGGTCAGGGCGGCGGCCAGGGCGGCGGGCAGAAAGACGGGCAGCACGAAGCCGGGCCAAGCGGGTGGGTCGAGGGTCGTCGATGTCCATATAGTCATCGTCATCGTCAGAGTGGTCATCTTGCCCTGACGGTGGACCTATGTAATCATGGCCAGAGTCTTCAGAGCGGTGCCCTTCATCATCAGTGGCCCCCACATACTCTGGCGGGGAACCAGTGATGCGTGGGCGGCGTGCGGGTGGGCGAGGTGGGGAAGGAGTGACAGGTGAGGCTGTGTCCTCCAGAGGTCCCGGGCTCCTTGGCCTGCGACGAGTCACAGAAAGCAATGATTCCGTTTCACTAGGCCCAGGTATTGGTGATGCGACCTCAAATACTTCTGCAGGAAGACATGTTGAAGGCGGGAGAGGTGGGGAGGACCGTGGGGAAAGTTGCGGGGACGTATGGCTGGGGCCGGCAGGGGTGGACGCCGCCGCGGGAGCCTCAAACAAAACTCTCTTACTTTTCTTCATTTTCTTGGTATATTTTCTACCTTTCCCCTTTTCGGCAGCAGTATGTCTCCTGTCGGGGGACCTAGGAGGCAAATAGGCCGAAAGTGGGGGGTCCTCAACCCTTGGCAATGGTGGGGGTGGTGGGGAAGAATGCGGGGCATCCGGGTCATCTTGGGTGGCGTGGGTAGATAAGGGAGACAATGGCGGTCGAGAAGGGTCACCACGCTGACCCTCACTCACAGCCTCATCCTCACCAACTATTTTAGCTTGTTCCCTAGCTGCCGCGGCCGCCTTTTCAAGTATTTTTAACTTGTAGAAATGGAGCTTGAAAGGCGATTTACCTGGGGAAGGGCTTGGAGTCGTGTCACTTATGCGAAATTTTGTTTGTGACCTTGAACTCTCCCACTCACTCGCTCTCGCAAGTTCACTTTCTTGAGGTAAACCAGCTTCCTCAACAACTGGTACATCACGTACATCACCTTCATCACTCTCATCACTCTCAAATTCTTTCGCAAATCCCAGGAATTGTTCTTTATCACTCTCATGGCCATAATCACTCGACTTATAATTACTCGAGTGGTCACTCACTTCTTCATTAATCTTATGCTTGGCATCAGCTTTCTCATAAAGTCTCAAAGTCGTCTCAATACCTCCGGGAGATAACACATTTAGGCGATGGCGTCGGGGTAAGGCACGACGCACTATCAAGGGCGTCGTAGGAAGCACGATGTCGGACACGGCGGAATCACTATTTGGTGTACTGTCCATGATGGCGTCGGGGTAGATACAGTACTGTTGTTGTGGCGTCGTTGACGCCGGGTGGCGCCACCTACCGCCCAATCATCACAAAATGTGCGCGCGGCTTTCGAAAATCAAGCACGAAAGCAAGGGGCGTACATGAGGCCATCCGGGTTGCGCGGGCCGAGTATGTTATGGGCGTATATGAGGTCATCCGGGTTGGAGGGGTTAAACCTACATAAATGCAGCCAAACCATTGCTTACATGAATACAGTACTCTTAAGCAAAAATAAGTACACCAATGGAATCATGAACCTTTAACCCTCTCATAAAAGAATAAGTCATGCTGGCTAAGGAGAAATTTTATGCACTTCAGGAAAACCTCTAGGAATAATAAAGTATAAAACTCCATTAGACCCAGATCCTTCCAAAGCTTATCAAATCATCCAATAGCCAGAATTAACAAGTCATGCTGGCTAAGAGAAATTCTATGCACTTAAGGAATAATTAAGAGCATAAATGCCAAAATAATTCCAAAGAAACATGAAATAATCAAATATCCAGAATTAACTTACTCATATTTATCAAGGGGCTGATAATAATTTGCAGTAAATATATAAAGGCTAAAATTCTAAACCAATTCAAATATGATGCACTTTGGGAATATTGGCTAGCATTCAATTATATTCAGCTTAGGAAGTACCAGATCAATCTCAAGGGTTAATACATTACTATTACCCCTCTCATTGCTAGTCTTCCTAAGCTGCATATAATAGTCAGGTAACCAAAATTAACTTAGTGATTCATATTCCTCAATGGGTTAACTAAAAAGGCTAAAGTAAATAAACTGTATTACCACACCTATTTCCTGGTCAACTCTTCCCAAGTTATACAAATCTGTGATTACCCATTATTAATCTTAGTGGCAAAGATATATGGCTTAATTATAATAGAATAGTCTTTTATAATTGCCCAATATTCTTTACCATTAACATCAATAAATGGGATTCAAGCATGGGATTTTCATAATTTGGGAAGAGTCAGCCAGGGAATAGGATAGAAAACTTTCAGTCCATTTCTTCTAGCCTTTTAGTTTCAAGAAGGTTGGCCTATCATATATTAAAATACAGAACCAAATTTGTAAGCAGTCCATTTTCTTTGCAATCTCAATTAAATACCATCACAAAAATCAAGGGACATTAATATATATCAAAATGCAAAAGTACATTTCCATAAATATTTAATCTCAGTTAGATTTCAGTGGGAATTTTCTATTAATATAACTCGTTACAACACTGCATACAAATCTTATGCTGTACCCTAAATTACTTTTTCTCCAATAGGTTCCATAGCATTTACTTATTTATGGCTAAAGAGTATCTCAACAAATACATTTTAGAATGTGCAAACTTTTAGTGATGTCAAGTAGACCATCCTTGACTACATCTACAATATCTACTTCATATATTCCATTAAAGATTTCATTACTGTATTATTATGCAGTTGTAGAAAAATATGCAGCTTCTATTTCCAGTATTAATAAAGACAACTTTGAGTAGGCATAATAGAAAAATGACAACTTTTAAATATCGCAAAATTTCTAGTACAGGTACTTCTATTTTTATTTTCTAGGAAAATTGGGATTGGGCCTGAGTATATAGATAGAATTGTTCCTGCTCGGTCTCAAGTTGGCCAACCCCACCTATGGGGTATGTGCCACAGTATATACAAATTCCCAAATTCATTACTTTAATTGCAAAGTATTTTGACAAAGACTAAGATTTAATTCAATTTTAATTTCCATTTGGGCTCTGTCTCAAGTCTGCCAACCCCAGCTATGGGGTATGTGCCTGAGTAATTAACACCCAATTTCATTACTTTAATTTTTCAGTCTTTGGATAAATGTTCAAATATGTCTTATTTATTTAAATGTTAAACTCCCTGTGCGGGCTCTCTCTCAAGTCAGCAAACCCAAACTATGGGGTATGTACCAGAGTATAGATTTAATTACTTTATTTACAATTTTACAAGCAATATTTTTTATAATTTTACTTTTCAAATGTTTGATTAATTTCTTTCTATTAAACTCTCAAGTTGTCTATATTAAAACTCAAATCAGAACAATTATGCATCATCTACAACTGCATCTCAAAAAAGTAAACTTTAATCATCTATACAAACAGAACTTGCACCTTTAACTTTCAGTATACAATTACTTACTTTATTCTGGCTAATGGATAATTTATTCAGCTTAGGTAGGGGCTGTGAGAGAAGCTTGATCTAGTCATTGCCCTTTACACTCTCCAAGGTCCCTCTTAAACTGCTCAAATTTGTCAAAAAGCCAGAATATGGAAAAATATATTGCATTCCAAAAGGATTAATACACCATGGGTTAGTGAAATTTTTAGCTCTATGTTAAACAGACAAATAAATAAATAAATCATAAATATAACAAATAAGCCCTTTACAAATGTAGTAATAATTCTATAAAACTATGTATGAACTAAACCTATACCAATTGTACTAATCATTCAATAAAACTATGAACTCACTAAAAGCCTATTAATTATACCTAATTTAGTAATTCTATAAAACTATGAACTAAAAGCCTATTGATTATACCTATAACTAAAATCTAACTTTCATACTGTACTATATAGACCAAGGCATCACTATCTCAATCAGTCTTCCCTAGTACCATAAAAGATAATCCTTATTACCATATATACTGTAGGTGCAGTACTGTATTAATAACTACTCTTCTCATAAGCTATAACAAAGTTTCAGCCATAAGCAAAAATAACAAATTTAACCTTCCAATTCCAAGTATTTTAAAGATATATACTGTAAAATTTATAACTAATTTTTCAATCCTCACTCCTAAATACAGCTATATATTCCCAATGACCAATTTAGAGTTTACGGAAATCTACAATAATCTGCCCAAAAATTTACTTTCAGGTTACTGTACTAGAGTAATAAAGCTAATATTTCTAGCATTTGGGAAGTCAGCCAGGGTATCTTATTTTATAGGCAAATTCCTCAGAGCATCAGTCACATTTTCAGCCCCAATTATATAGATTACACTATTCTTAGACTTCACTGGACTTTATATAAAGGACAGTTAATTTCTTCAGGCTAACATTTTTGTATTGAATTCTTAGCCTTCCAGCCTATTAAACTAATTTTCAGAATGTATACAGACCATTAATCCACTTTACTCAGCTTAGGAAGGATCTAAAGTTATAAATGGACAATCAAGGTTTGCTTCCATTCCCGTAGTATTTTTTAATTATTTCAGGCAATTTACTCATTACACCATTAGGTAAATCTTTTACTTATACATTTAATTTATAATTTAAAAGTTCTATACCAACATTTCACTTAGGGATACTGCATTTGCAACTATAATATATAGTACTGTATATTCTTGGGAGAGTACCGGATCAAATCAAAAAATTTACTGGAAACTTATTTCAGTTATTTGCCATTAGTCTCACAACTAGAATGGAGTTACACTTACGCCAACATTATTTGCTCTTACTTTATAATATTTCAAACATTATTGCTATTTTGACAAGTACTTGGTCTTTATATAGTCATTTGTGTTTTCGTTTGCAAGTTTTACTTTCAAATTTCTAACTAAGCTGCCAGACTAATTAAAAAAACATTAAAGACTACAGTATATAGAACCAATCATTATCAGATCTTTTACCAAACTTATTCCTAGCATAGTTTACTATTTATAACTAGTCACTACTACAACTAGGTACTTCTATTTTCAGCCTAACCCTATCCATTGAACAATACAGCATATCAAAATGTATAAAGGGCTTATATGGTATATACACAATTCACATCTCATATTTTTCTTTATTTACCAATAGAGCAAAAAATGTCAAAAACTTACAATAGTGCATTAAAATCAGCGTCGCTAAAATAAATTAGGTAAGCTTTGATACTGCAGACAAATTCCTTTCCTTAGGAGAGTTAACGAAAGCAACTCTAATCAGTAACCAAAGCTCTCCCATTCACTTTTACCTTGCCAAGTTCGGTTTGTATAAATTTACTCCGTTAGCAATGTTTACAGAACCCTTACAAACTTAAAATATTTCCAAAACACCAGGATGGAATTTTTTTTAAGTTAATAAACACCTTCAGGATTAGGAAGCGTTCAGTTTATTCGATCATTAGATGCTTTTATTCACCTTAGGAAGGATCTATGGATTCATATTTTTTCACCAACCAACTTTACTTCTAAAAATACACGAGACACTCCAAGGACTCGAACCAAGGATATTACTAAAGTAAATTTAATTAAAAATAATGTACATGTGGCACTCCAAGGACTAACCTGGGAGACACAGAAATTCTGCACATTTATGCATTACGCTATCAAGACCTTTAAAGAATTATGCACAAGGCTACAATATATTGGGTAGATTTTTGAGTTGCCAAACGCCTTCCTAAAACACAGAAATTATATAAAAATCGAATAAACTTTATGCGCATCTTAATACCGAGGGAGCCAAGACTCTCCAAACATTGCTTCCGAAGGAATATAAATGATACCAGTGGAACAATTAATACCCCGAAGCTAAGCCTACATAAACAAACTCTCGCTCTCTCCGTTCATCCCTATATCCCGGGCACCTCGGGGGCAGGACCTGACGTTCGGAATCACTACTTATTGACAACCTTGTTGCGTGCTAGCAGGAGACAGTTCATGAATAACCTTACTAGTTTTCAGGCTGCAGTCGTGGGCCCGGAATATACTCAAAAAACAAATAAAATAAAAGTTCTACAGCTAAAAAAATTACCTTTAAAGTTACCCTTCCTACCATAATCCCAACCCTACACTCAAAAAAAAAAAAAATCTAATTAGTAACACTCCATTCTTATCAATTACAAACTCACATTTACTTTAATAAACTGATGAAAGCATATGGTCCTCCCGGGACACCACACCCAGAATTTAATAAACTAATGGCATCATATGATCCTCCCAGGATTCGAACCCGGGACACCCCACACCCAGAACATAAGCACCTTAAGCCATTACACCAACAACTTTACTTCAAAACTCAATGAAATCAACAAATACATGTGGCACTCCAAGGACTCGAACCTAGGATACTCACAAAATTATACTTTAATTTTTAAGTTAATCAACCCATTCTCCCCCGCCCGAGAGATATGCTCTGCGGTTCCAATATTCAATTTGTGAACTAACTTACTGCATTCAATCCCCATTTCAGGGTAGCAGTACTGTACAAGGGGCAGATCCCTTCTGGCACTCCTCCATTCACATTCCGGATAAGTAGATAGGTTACAGGATTCAATTTTTGGCAAGATTCGGAGATCATCTCAAATAACTTTAATTTTACTTTCATCACAGCTACCCTTAGACAGTTTTATTAAGCTTAGGAAACAGGATTCGAAGTTGCATAATAAATCGTAGTGTCCACCATTCTTTAACTGTCTTCGTGGTGCGATGCATAAGGTGTTGATTTTCGGTGTGAGCATCCTGGATTCGAATCCACGGACTGCCACATGTGTTTGTAAATTT
This sequence comes from Lithodes maja, assembly GCA_037953745.1. NCBI lineage: Eukaryota > Metazoa > Arthropoda > Malacostraca > Decapoda > Lithodidae > Lithodes > Lithodes maja. The sequence continues at coordinate 84,630 of JBAKBP010007566.1, forward strand.
CATTAATCGATTTTAGGAGTATACTGTAGTTGGTTGTTGGAAGGAACATAATAATTGATGCCATAGACCCTTCATAAACTTAATAAAATTGAAGGAAAACTATAATAAAGCAGGAATTACAGTCTGGATTTACATTTAGTGAACACTTTTCTATACATTTGTGATAACCATTCACTGAAGTCCCCGATCATTAGGGCACCCACCCTAACCAGCTATACGTCAGCAGGGAGTACATGGTGGTCAAAACTGCATCAAATATAATACTTAGCCATTTGGATTAGTGGTCTTGTCTTTTTACTGCGTTCCTTTAAGTTGGTTTATTTTGCAAGTTTTAAATTATAATTTAAGTTAAAAAGATACTTCAACTTTCTTACATTTGCCCCATTTGTGTGGCATTTTTATAACTTTGTATGTAATTTAGAAGAAATCGGCCCTTGGCCGAGCCATTTTTTCTACCGAAAAACGCACCAATTTATTTTGAGTGTCTTTAGTATTTATTTAAACCTTTGAAGTCAGGAATTTTTTATTAATTTATATTTTTTCACCAAAACTTTACTTCTAAACTCAATGAAATCAACAAATACACGAGACTCTCCAAGGACTCTAACCTAGGATACTCACACCAATATTCCGCACATTTATGCATTATGCTATCAAGACAATTAACATGAAGGTCATAGTTGAAGTATTACACTATCAAATCATGCCAAAATATTACAATCCTTCGTAACCGTACCTATTCTTCCATCACTATCACACAACGTTAAAGTATCCTACTTGTTCCACCGGGATATCATTTTAAAGTTTACCCTGTAAGCATATCATTTGGCTACATTCATGTTTTATAGAGGATATATCACGTTAGGCTGGATTTAGAGGTTGTAATAGAAATGGGGGAGGGGGAGGGGGGATTCAGGGCGCTACAGGACAGACAGTCACTTTCAACATCAATAATAATATTCGCCGCGCTCCCTTCAAAGTCCGGTACTAACGGCTCATACTTTCTCGAATATTACTGATGTACAGGCTGTCGGCATAGGCCCAGAATATACTAAAAATAAATTACAGTACGCTACGTCAATACTCATATCCGCCGCGGTCCCTTCAAGGTCCGGTACTAACGGCAGATACTTGTACAGAGTCTTTGTAGGCACAGCATATACTAAAATATTATAGTATGGAAATTTTTCTATCAAAATATGTACGAAGGGTACTTTTTAAGCTTGATTGAAGTCTAGAGCAAACCACATTTGTTTTTTTGTAAAGTTGGATTGAAAGTCTACAGAGCAAACCAAGACATTTTTCTATTGAAAAATGCACAAGGAGTGCTTTATTTTAAACTTGATTGAGGTCTAGAGAGCAAACAAAGTAATACAAAATAAATATGCAATTAAATACTCCGCTTTATAGATAATATTTCTTATATTTTATTTTAAGCCCCGAGTCTTTTTCTAGACTCAGTAGTCTGGTTAAACAAACTTAATTCATTTTAGCAAGAGTTTTCTCCACAGCGATTTTGAAGTTATTTTGACTTTATATTGACTGTCAAAGTTTTGGTTTGTAAGTTTTAAATTTTAATAAGTAAATAAGCAAATAAATAAGCCGTTCTATAGATTAAAATGTAAAACTTGCAAACTAAACAAACCAAAATTGGGACAAGGACAATATAAAGTCAAATTAAATTATCAAAATCGCTATGTGGAAACAACGCTTACTAAAATGAAAACTATTAAATAAAAGAACACAATCCACCACATAGGGTGTACAAGATATTAATAATAATAATAATAAATACAATGGGGAAGGTGACCGAGTATATAGATAAAGATTAAGTACTGTGGGACCAGTTATTACTTTTAACTGTTAATTTGCTAATGCAATGGCGAACATTTAGGGAACCGATTGTAAAAGAAATATATTCTAATTCAGTGCATGCTCATTTTATTTAATTATTTTATAGCTTTGGAGTTTTAAGTTTAATTTCCGATAAATTTTAATGAGTTTTACCACATACAGTATATAAGGTAGAGTTTCTATTATTTTAAATTTTAAAGTTAGATCAACCCTCTCCGACATACGACTCAATTTTGAGCCTATTGGGGATACTTTAAAGCCTTTGTTACCATCAGGGGCATTTAGAAACCTTTAGTTTAGTTACTTCAACCTCTGCAGTTGTCTTTTGAGTTAGCTGTGGGCAGAAAACTAATTTTGTTGAGGTAATTATAAGAGTGAGAAAACTCTATTTCTTATTGCTAATCTGGCAACCTCTGCATCATACGAGTCTGAAGGGGTTAATTTGAACAGTAACTTTTAAAGTTTTATATATACATTTTACTTGCTAATGCAATACCGAAGATTTAAAAGGAACATTGTAATTCAGTCCAGTCATTTTATTTCACATTAGAAGCTTGTGGTTTTCATTAGAAGTTTGTGGTTTTCAAAGTTTAAATTCCGACCATTTTAAATTAATTTTTACACATTTTTGTTAAGTGCACTTCGATAATTTAGATTTTAAAGTTACATTTATTAATATGAACAGCTTAGTTTTAAAGTTAGGCTATATATTTTAATTGCTGTACAAAGTATCCATACGTAAAAAGTTTGCTGGATTGCCCACTTTAGATAGATTAATTATATTGTCGACTTATTTGCCAGAAACTAGTCAATATCTATACAAAACTATCCAGAAATGTTAATATTACTTTGGTGCACACTTACTCTTAATTTCATAGATTAATTTATAGTTTTAATTTTCCATTTTATATTTAGCATGATTTCTATAGCGAATTATATTACTAATTTTGACTTTAATTTGAATTTGTCCCAGTTTTAGTTTGATTATTTATAAAGTTTTAAAATTAATTATCTATACAGTATTATTACTTAGTTTATTAAGGGGGAGGAGGGGAGGGGGGAGCGGATCATTCTTAACCAACATAGACTAATTTCAACAAGGGATGTTCATTTACAACCAACAAATCCAACATAACATAATATATCCTATCTAACTTCACGAACCTTATTGAACAGAAGCGATGTGTGTGGAGAGTTGAAGTAGAGGATTGAAGATTGGAGATCCTAGCGACGTTAATCTTCTGACGTCGAGCTTGAAATAATCTTGAGACGTTGGGAAGGTCTTGGTCGGCTGTACGATCCTTGTGCTGTGAAGTGTAGACAAAGGTTAGCGGATTCCATGGTATACAGATGTGGATATGCATGCATCAAATTTTAAGACCGAATGCTCCACACATAAGTGCAGTTTCAGGCTCTTGTCCTAATAGTGGCATTCCAGGCAACCCTGTTAAGGGCTGCTCCACTTCAATTTTTTTGGATTTGAGATCGGCACTTATAGTCTCATCACAAGTTTATTTTAAAATAATAATTTCCGATAAATTTAAATGCATTTTTTTCACCTATTTTGTTTAGGGCATTTCGATAATTATTAATTTTAAAGAGAGTCATAAAATAAACAGATAGCTCAAAAGTTACCGTTCAAATTAAAAACAAAAAAATTCCTACCCAAACCTTTTACTCTAAAATCATAATTTTCATTAAAAGTGACTCCTAATTCTTTACCATCAACATCTATAGCTCCAAAACAATAAGTCAAATTATACCGGTAGCTATAATAACCTATACCGGATTCCAAACAACTATAAGAACATAAGAAAATGGGAGTCTGCAAAAAGCCAATCAGCCCATACAAGGCAGATCCCTGTCACACCCAACCCCAATTACAGACTCATCTCACTACCTTGAGTACTGACCCCACCAAAACGGTCAGAGATTAACACAAGATTACGGGGGTCTGCTGAGCGCCGATTGGCCCACACCTGGTAGATCCCCCTCACACCCAACCCATCTCGTCCATATGCCTATCTAATTTTATCTTAAAGCTCCCTATCGTTCTTGATCCCACTATATCACTTGGTAGCCTATTCCACCCATCTACAATTCTGTTACCAAACCAATATTTGCCTATATCTTTTCTGAAACAAAATTTATCGAATTTGAAACCATTTGTAAGAGTTATTTCACTATCACTGAGCTTTAGTACATTTTTCATGTCTCCTTTATTAATTCCACTAACCTACTTGAATACCTCTATCATGTCACCTCTAACCGAGTCTCTGTAACGAATGTAAGCCTAATTTCTTCAACCTTTCTTCATACGGAAGATTTCTAATATTATGGATCATTTTTGTCATTCTACGTTGTACGCTCTCCAATGAATCTATGTCCATTCTGTAATAAGGACACCAAAATTGAACAGCATAATCCATATGGGGTCTCACTTATGACAAGTAAACTTTTAATATAACATCAGCAGTTCGGTTACTCACACTCCTAGATATGAACCCGAGAATCCTGTTTGCCTTGTTACGAACGCTTATACATTGTTTTCTAGGCTTCAAATAATTGCTAACAAACCCACCTAGATCTTTCTCACAGTCAGAGTTTTCCAATTCCATATTAGCTAGTTTATATTTAAAATTTGTATGCATCTTCCCTATGTTTAATACCTTGCATTTGTCAATGCTAAACTTCATCTGCCATTTGTGTAAGGTATCTAGATCCCTTTGCAGACACTATATCTCTAACTGAATCAATTTTTCTCCCAATTTTGGTATCGTCTGCAAATTTACTTATCCTACTAGTTATACCTAAATCAAGGTCATTTATGTATATAATAAACAACAGAGGACCTAATACATATCCTTGGGGGACACTACTCTTTACTGATCCCCATTCTGACTAGGAACATAAGAAAATGGGAGTCTGCAGAAAGCCGATTGGCCTAAGCAATTAGGCAGATCCCTGTCCCACACAACCCCAATTCAATTACAAAGCCCAATTATAGGCTCAATAATACCCTGAGGATCATCTTATCAAAACGGTTAGAGATTAACGCAGGATTATGGGGGTCTGCAGAGCGCTGATTGGCCCAACCCTGCTGATCCCCCTTCACACCCAACCCTTCTCGTCCATATGCTTATCCAACTTTATCTTAAAGCTCCCAATCGTTTTTAATCCCACTATAGCACTTGGTAGTCCATTCCACCCATCTACAACTCTGTTACCAAACCAATATTTGCCTATATCTTTACTGAAACAAAATTTATCTCATTTGAAACCATTGGTAAAAGTTCTTTCGCTATCACTGAGCTTTAGTACATTTGTCATGTCTCTTTTATTAATCCCACTAACCCACTTGAACACCTCTATCATATCCCCTCTAACTCTGCGTCTCTCTAACGAATGTAAACCTAATTTCTTCAACCTTTCTTCATACGAAAGATTTCTAATATTATGAATAATTTTTGTCATTCTACACTGTACTCTCTCTAATGATCCATTCTGTAATAAGGACACCAAAATTGGACAGCATAATCCACATGGGGTCTCACTAATGACAAGTAAAGTTTTAAGATAACATCAGCAGTTCCGTTACTCACACTCCTAGAGATGAACCCGAGAATCCTGTTTGCCTTATTACGAACTATGCAGAAAATCTTTAACATTAACCTCTTAATTATACTATTTGTTAGTAGTCTTGGCAAATCCAACGTCAAGGCTATTAACCTAATTGCAATGACGACTTGTCTATTTTGACTGCTATGTCGTCATTCCAACCGCGGTTAAAAAGAAAACGTCTAGAGTCTACTCCTTATCTTGCTCTAGGAGACGTTGTACATTAACCAAAACTACCACCGAAGGTGAAAAAAGCATTAGAAGAGAAGAAAAAGGGGTTTACCTTAGTTACCGCTCAAGGCCCATCCCGTGTTCTGTCATGCGCCGATCCCTGTCGAACGTGCGCATGAGCGACCCTCTCTTGTTATCATTTTTTCACGCGCCTCCATTGATTGAGTCCGCTTTTGTTGTGCTCCTTCAATTCACCCTGTTTTAGGTTCGTTTCGGCTTTTCTGGCCTTCTTTTTGCTAGACAGATGTTACGTGATCTAGGACACACCTAAATGGGCTCCTCAGTGTGTTTAATGGAGACGCGTGTGGAAATAGCTACCGAAGGTACGGGGGCGCTTGGCGTTCCCCGTCTATATGTTTTCATTCTTTCTCTTTTCATATTCTTTTTTCCTGTTAGTCTGGGCATAGTTTAGCTTTTAGCTTCAATTAGCCTAGCTTGTTTATCATTCAGGAATTGCTATGCCCTTATGAGTTCTCATTTTTTCATAGCCTAGGTGTACAGTTGGTTCACAACCTGAGATTTCGTGGTGGCGGTGCTGTTTGTAGAGTTTGTGTCAGCCGCATAACTAGCGTTATTCCCGAGTCCCCCCTTTCGAGCCTTCACTGTGTCTCAAGGGCCTGGGCGCTTAGTGGTTCGTGATACCCAGAGGTACCCCACGGGGGCCTCTCCCTCACTCCACAGGGTTTTTTCGCCCCTGACACATTCTCTACTCGCGGCTAGGCCACCCTTTTTCTCACCAGTTTCATTACTGGTTTTTTGTGTTTCCCTTCCTGTTTTCACCTCCATCCTTTCATCACTTTTGCCCAATCCTGGGGTACCCCACGGGGGCCCCTGTTGTGCCAAACCACCCAACCTGCCACTTCTCCTCATGGGCTTTGCTCTATCTCTGTGGGTTGGGTGGTTCCCAGGGTATGTGCCTCCTCTCCCCTGGTGTGCCTTCCTTGCCTCTCCCTTGACCGGTCGAGTCAGGATATTATCAAGGAAGACACTGCTCAGCTAGATGGTCACGGTCATCTTCGCTTGGAGTTCATAAGGAGTTGACGCTTGTTTGCCGGCCTTTTTTGGTTTTCCTAGACGCCCCTCTCGCTTGTTCGGCACCGGGCCCTCTTGGCAGGTCCCGCAAATTTGCGGTGTGCTCGATTCGGCCCTCTGGGTCGTTTCGGCTCCCCGCAAATTTGCGGAGATCGCTGGGGGGTCGCGTGACGATGTGGGGGGTTTGTGTCGGTACGGATCTACCTCCATTGGCCCGCAAATTTGCGGTTATAGTTGGCTTTCACTGTTGACCCTTTTTTGTGTCATATTGTTGCCTGATACTATATTGGTGTATGCACTTTCCTGGTGTTATAGGCCCTGCATGTAAGATGTTGAGTGGTGGTTAACACTTTCTCCATCTTTGCAGGTTCTGCTGGTGCTCTTCCGCCTCGGCCGCCCTCCTCACCTACCTCTGTGCTCCCGGTTTAGGGTGAGTACAGCTCCCTGTTTGCATGTGTGTTCCTGTTTCCCCATGCTCCTTCCCTGGTTATTCTTGGACATTCTCTCCACTTACACCTTCGACGTGCTGATTCTGGTGTGTGTTCTTCTTGTGCTGGTCGGCTGCTTTGCTTTCGCCTTGGTTGTCGCTCCCCTTGCTTGGTGAGCCACATGTCCTGCTTGCGCCACTCGCTCTTTGTGTCCTCTACGGCCTACCTCCCTGCTCTGTGTGGCCCGTGTCTGGCCCTGGTGGTTGTGCTGCTCCATGGCCCTGGTTCCTCGGCGGCGGCTGTGGCCTCTGCTTCCCTTCCGTCGGTGTGGCCGATGGTCTCACGCCACTTTGGGCCTGTGGGCCGCCGTTCCCCGGCCTTTGTTGCCGCCCGGTTCCGCGTCACCCTGGGTATCCCTGACCCGACTGCCGGCCGTTCTACACAGCCCGTAGCCTCGTAGGTGGAGCTCTCGTCTCACACACGAGGGGTCGGGGGTTCACTCCCTGACCGGGCAGTGACGGATTGGGCTTGTCTCCTTTCATGTGTTAGCCTCGGTTCACCTAGCTGTAAATTGGTCCCTGGTCTTCGTGGACAACGTTGTGTCGTCCCGTCTGGGGTTGGCACCAATGGTGCAAGGCGAGCTGGGTATCATATGGTTCCCCTCCGCTACTGGTCAACCTAAGCCTCCACGCTCTCGCTCGCCTCGCTACTGCCCCTCGTCGTCCTCCTGATCGCCTTGACGTCGCCCGTCGCCCTCGTCTTGGTTCTCGCCCTGATGCCGGGGTTGGCGGCTCTGCTCCTATGCGCCCTCCCCTGGCCTCTAAGGATAGGGGCTCTCCTCCCTTCCGCCCGCTTTTCTAGCCCAGCCGACTTCCTCTTACGTTGTCCTCTCCGCGCGCGGTTGTTCGTGCTGTCGCTGGCCCTCTGCTCCCTCCTACTCTGTCCAGGAGGGTCCGCCTGGGTGTCGTTGCTTCTCCTACTTCACCTACTTCCGTGCCTCTTCTTCCTTCACGGTCTCGTCCCGCGGTGGGGGTCCCTTCCTCCTCCGCCTCGGTGTCGGGCCGCCATGTTCTCTCAGCCCCGGGGGTCCTTGCTCTGTTTCCCCCCGCGGCTCCTTCTGGCCTCCTTTCACCCGTCCGGCCTTCCCCCTCCCGTCGTCCTGCTCCTCCTCCTTCTTCTCTTCCTGCCCTTCACTTCCCGTCTCGCCTGGGGGGTGCCCCTCCTCTTGCCTCGGTGAGGTTTCGGGGTCCCCCTTTTCTCGGGAGCTGTCGTGTTGCTGGAAGAGGGGGTTGGTGCTGTTTCCCCCTCGGCCGTTCGTGTTCGGGGACAGGTCCCTCTACGGCGACACGGCCGTCGCCGCTCGCCTTCCTTGGGCCGCGGCGCTGCTGGTTCGTGTCGTGGGTCTCGCTCCCGCTCACGCTTGTCCCTGCGGGCCGACCCTTCTGGGTGGGGGGGGGTGGGTGGGGGGGGGGTCTCCTCTCTCGGTTCGATTGTTGGCTTTGCAGGGCTGGGTTGTGTCACACTTCGACGGGTGCTTGGCGTCGTTGGCTGCCTCCCTCTTCTCGCGCTTCTTGGCGGTGCCTCAACCTCAGCGCCTCGCCATTCCTACCCCTGCTACGGTCCCGCTCCCTTCTGCAGGCCTACGCTCTGGTCAGACTTCGCCGCACTGCCCTCCTTCCGGCTGTTCAGTCCCTGGCTGTGTTGCCGGGTCGGTCCTCCTATGGGCCGGGTTTGTGCGACGCCGGTACGCCTGGCTTCGCCGTCATGCTCGGTCGCCCTCTCCCCTTGGAGGCCTGGTTTGTTGTGGCCTTCGCCTTCACGCCGTTCCGTCGACGGCTCTCCTTCGGTCCCTCCCTTAGGTTCCTAGCCTTGACGTTGGACTGGGGTCGTCCCTGCTTTTGCCTCCTCTTGTGTCTGTCGGCGGGTTGGCCGGCGCGTTCTGGTCCTGGATGGGCGCGCCCATTCTTGACCTTTGTTCTCTTGCTCCCCCGTTCTTCTCTCACCCGGATCAGGCCTCTGTCGCCACGGTTTTTCCCTTGCGACAGAGGGTGACGGACTTCTTGTCTTGTCTTTCGGTTCCCTCCGGCCGTCTGTCCCCGCCTGCGGCTTTTCGGGGCGTCTGCGCCAGGCGCTCTTCGCGAGGGTTTGGACTTTGTTCTGCGGGTCCACCTTCGGCTCGCGATGTCTTTGGTTCCCGGGCTGAAGGCGATTTTGTGCGCGGCAACTCGGCGCCGCCCGACGGTGCTGTCCTCGTTCTGCCGGCCGGCCCCCTTGGATATGTTATCCTCTGCTCTATATACGTCGGGGTTCTTTCAGCTGGTTGCTTGGGTATGCTCGCTTCTCTGTCGGCGGCCCCTGCTTCCGCCACGCGCCGACACGCTGTGTCGTTGCGGTCCCTGCTTCCGTCACGCACCGTCGTGCTGTGTCGCACGCGGGGTCTTCTCAGTCCCGTCCTTCTGCCGGTCCTCTTCGGGGTGCTGCTGCACGTGCTGCCGCCTTGCGCGGCCGCTGGCCTGGGCCGTTGCGGGCCAGTGTGTCGCTTCCGCCTCGCCCTTCTGTTCTTGCCCCTTTCATCCCCGCTGTGTCGGGGCTGGCCGGCCTTCCCCTTCCGGCCGCCCTTCGACGTGGTCTGCCCCGCGCCGGCCTGGGGTTGGGGGGGGGGGGGGGGGTCGACGTGGCGCTCGTGCCCGCACGGCCCGTACCGAGGGTACCTCCGCGTCAACGCAATGTGTGGTTCTCTGGGTCGGACTCCTTGTTCTCCTTCTCGCCTGGCCGACCGGGTCGCTCCCCTCCTCTCGGGTGCTCCCTCGGGTTGTTTTTGCCCTTGCGCCCCTCGGTTGCCGCGAGGGACGTTGGGGGCGGCGGGTTGCGCGGTGGGGTCTCGCCTGGTGGTGGACGTCTCGGCCCCCTTTCCGCTCTTGTCACCGACGCCGGCCCATCTCTTCGGAGGTGGCCCACGTGCTCACTTCCATGCCCGAGCTGGGTGGCGTCGAGGGAGTTGACCGCCGGTCGCCCGGTTTTCCTCTCCCGTGTCTTTCTGGTCCCGTCGTCGACCTGCGACGCGATGCGACCGTTGGTGGTTCTGTCGGCCCTCAACAGGCGCGTCGTGCACACACGGTTTCGGATGCTGCCGGTACCCCTGGTACGCCTGGCCCTGTGCCCTCTGTCGTGGGTTGTGTCGCTGGCCCTCCAGGATGCGTCTTGGCTCGTTCCTCTCCATCCTCTCTTCCAGCGATTCTTGGCCGTTCGGACTTCCGATCGTGTGTTCCTGTTCGCCGGCCTTCCCTTCGGTCTCCACATCGCGCCGCGGGTCTTCTCCGCACATGTGGGGCCGGCTCTGGGTCCTCTCCTCAGGAGCGGGCTCCGGCTCCTGTTTTCCTTGGCCGACTGGTTGGTAGTTTCCGAAGCCCTGGGCCTGTGCGTTGGTGACGCCCTCACAGTCGTTCGCACCGTCGCACGGTTAGGGTTCCCCTTTTGATGTTCCCGTTTCACGCTTGACCCCGTCGCGTGTCGTGCCATGGGTCGGTCTCGCAGTCTTCGCCGTGTTGCACTCGGTTTCCCTCCTGGGGTGGCTCTGGGACTCGTTCGTGGGTTCGCTGCTTTGGGCCGCTCTGCCCCTTTCCTTAGGGAGCCTCTGGCTCCTCCGCCTCCTCCTCATGGGCCCCGTGGTGTTTCCGTTGCCCCTCTGGATCGGCTCCTGCCGCTCCTGCGTCCCGTTCGCTGACGCTTCGGTCTCTGGGTTGCTCCGGGCTCGCTCTCTGCGGCGGTGCCCTGGTCCGCCCCCCCCGCCGACGGTCTGGGTAGCCTCAGATCCGTCGAGCGCGGTTGGGTGGGGTTCCCGATCGACCCTGGGACGTCCACTTCCTGGCTGATGGGTGGGTCTCCCTCCACTTACCCGTCTATGCCCTCGGACTGTTGGTTCCTCTGTTCTTCCTGCGGGTCCACGCGCTGGCCCTTCGGGGTCAGTCGGTGGCCTTCGGGTTCGCCACTCAGACAGGCTGTCCCCTGTTTTCCTTCTGCGGGGGTTCCTCCAGGTCGTTGACTCTATTGGGGGTCTCGGTGGAGTTGTTCTTCCTCACGGCCCGGCACCCCTTCTCCTTGCATGCCTCCTCCCTGCCCGGGCCTGCCACCCTGTGGGCGGCCGCCCTGTCGTGGGGGCAGGGCGTTCTTGTTGAATGGGCGTTGCAACGGACTGTGTTCGCCGACCTCGCGGCTTCCTGAGGTGTTCCGGAGGTCGCCTTGTTCGCATCGGGGGTGCCGCGCCGGTTGCCTTTGGACCTCTCCCTCCGGCCTCGCGCTCCGGGGGGGGTCCGGCCGCTTTCATGGTGGCCTGGTACAGGTGGCGGTCGATCTACATCTTTCCGCCCCCAGACGCGCTGTTGCTGTGCCCAGTCCTCGCGAGGCTGCGGCTGTATCACGGCTGCGTCTGGCTCCTCGCGCCTCTGTGGCCGGCACGGGCTTGGTCCGCCCGGTTGCCGCGGTGGTGCCCGAGTCCGGTCCCTCTACCTGTCTCCGGCTTCCACTTGGGCTCGGTTGGGGTCCTGCGGGCCTCGTTGGCCTTCGCGTCGTGCTTGTTCATGTGGCACGGTGTCTCCCGGTCCCCGGCCGGGCCCTGGCCGGGTCCTGACTGACTTCCTGCAGCGTTCCTGGCCGTCTTCTCCTTGGGGGCCTTACGGGTCCCGCTGGGGGTCTTTTCCTAGGTGGCTACAGGCCACTCGCCTGCCTGTTGGCTCTTCTTCCCTCGTCCTACGCTCCTTGTTTCACCTCTTCCGTACGCGTCGCTTTCGAGTCGACGCTATCCGTACCCCCTTGTCTGCCGTCCGGGGGCTCTTTGGGTCCGTCGCTGGGCTGGTCGTTCTGCCACAGGCGCGGGATTCCTTCCTGCCGGCTGCCTTCCGGGATCGTCCTCCTCCGCGCCTGGTCCCTCCGCAGTGGGTTCTGGGGCGGGCTCTGGTCCTTCTGGCTTCACCCTCGTCTACAAGGGCCGCTACGCCGGCTCTGTTGCTCGGGCGTCCGCTCTTCCTTGTCGCTCTGGCCGCTGGGGTTCGGGTGTCTGCCCTTGCGGCATTGTCATGGCCCCGGGACTGCGTGCGCTTCTCCCCGTCCTTGCCTGGCGTCTCGTTCGCCTCCTCCCTCCTTTTGTTGCCACACTTGGGAGGGCGGCCCCCGCTTTCCAGCCTTTCGCCGTCCAGGCTTTCCGGCTTGGGCGTTCCTCGCCATGTGTTGTGCCCGGTGTCGGCCTTGCGCTCCTCTGTTGCGTCTGGTGGCGCCGCCTTCGGGTCCTGCTGTGGGGGTGTCTCCTCGACAGGTGGGAGGCTCTCGCAGGTGCAGATGGGCCGCCGCGTTTGTCGGACCGTTCGTGCCCGTCGCCCTGTTTGTAGGGGTTCTGCGCGCGATGTCGGATCCTTTGCTGCCTCCTTCCGGTTCCTGCCACGTCGATCCTTACCTGCCTTCGCCTCAGCGGTTTTGTGGGTCTTCTATCAATTCCTTCATCTCCTCCTACCTCTCCGTGTCCAGTGTTCGACCCCCTCGGCTGGTGGTTGCTCTCGGGGGTCGTGTTTCCTGGTGCTCTGGCGAAGATCCCTGGTCTTCCCCCTTGTCCCTCGTTCTTTTCCTTTGTTTTATATGACAAAGGGGGGGGGGGGGTGTACGGGTTTGCAACACTGGATTGCAAGTTTGGGATTGTGTATTGTTCCAGTACATAAGTGTTTTTGCCACATTGAAAATTGTGTTTTGTTCTTGTGTTCAGTGTTTTTGTTGGTTTTTGAAGAAAAGGGTTTTGGGTACAGTACCTTTTTGGTTTCAGACAAGTCTATGTTTTTGCATTACTATGAATGACGGGCATGTGTTAAAACTGTTCTTTTTAGCTACTCCTCAGTTTTTCACTCTTTTATTAGACTCTCTTGTTTAAATTGTGTCTTTGTCATTCATACTTTTGTTTTATGCATTGGTTTTTGGTAGGTTGGGCTTGGATGTCCTCCTCCTATTTGTTATGCAGCCTTGACGTTGGATTTGCCAAGACTACTAACAAATTGGGAGGTTTGACGTACCTCCCAACCTACCAAATAGGAAAACCTACTATTTGGTAGTAGTCTTGGAAAATCCAACGTACATAATACCCTCCCTCACGCCGGACCCCTGCCCATCCGCGTTCTTCTGCTGACGTGAGATGTGATAACAAGAGAGGGTCGCTCATGCGCACGTTCGACAGGGATCGGCGCATGACAGAACACGGGATGGGCCTTGAGCGGTAACTAAGGTAAACCCCTTTTTCTTCTCTTCTAATGCTTTTTTCACCTTCGGTGGTAGTTTTGGTTAATGTACAACGTCTCCTAGAGCAAGATAAGGAGTAGACTCTAGACGTTTTCTTTTTAACCGCGGTTGGAATGACGACATAGCAGTCAAAATAGACAAGTCGTCATTGCAATTAGGTTAATAGCCTTGACGTTGGATTTTCCAAGACTACTACCAAATAGTAGGTTTTCCTATTTGGTAGGTTGGGAGGTACGTCAAACCTCCCAATTTGGAAACCATCAGCCAGGGAATGGGTAGAAATTTAAAGCTCATTTGCTCTAGTCTTTTGAATTACAAACAATACAACTAAAATAAATATAAAATATATAGAAGGGGAATGGTACAGTAACTATAGATAGACAAAACAATGTCTAGCATACCTATAATAAACAGGCTATAGATAACTATTATTATAACATTAAATACCATCTACTGAACTTTTTTTTTCCGCATTTTATTAACCCGGCAAGCGCGATAGGCCTCACGGAAGGCTTCCTATAGGGAACGCGATAGGC
>JBAKBP010007567.1:0-98581 GCA_037953745.1 Lithodes maja
CTGGTTGAGAATCACTATGCCTATGTTACCCAAACCAAATATCTTCCCAGAACAATATAAAGGTGTTTTATATAGTATGAATCAGTCTAAGATATTAGTCATATACGGAAACAATAATATGTTTCGCTTACAAACAGGTCACAATCTGATTTATTGAAGACAAACAATTAGAGGACCCAGAGGCATGTGTTAAGGAGTTGCTGGAACTTGTGTTTCATTTGTCTGGCTTTACTTACTGTTTCTGTTTGTGTCTCACCTACACAGAGATTAATTCAGCTAACTCTCACGAACACCCCCTCCTCATATTATTTTCACTACATTTAACATGCACACCACAATTATTTCCAACACACATAAATAACGTACGTTGATTTAGACTCTCTTGGTCACTCTTACAACCTTGGGGGACAATTGTTACAGGCAACTATGCATTTTGTCTCCTGCATGCAAATATAAAAAGTGATATGTATATTGTCACAATAACATGCAAATGTCATCATCGTACTGAAACGGTTAAGGAAGTGGAAACATAATATTTTATCATAATTATATTCTAATTAACCTATACATATTTTTATAATTGTATGGTTGTGGTAAGACTTTATAATTGGAATGTGTTCATAGATTATTGTAATAGCAGTAAGCAGTTTAATCCTGTTTTAATTAGCTACAAACTATATACAATACTAACTTTCAGGAAGCTTTCTCAAATGCAAACAGAATATCGTAATAATGGTAATGTCTTTAATTATTCGATATACTACCTAAACTTGGTACAATTCTCTGACGGAAGAGCAGGTAAAAAAATAATAAAGCAATCTAATCAAAGGATTAAAAACGATAAGATGTATAACAGAATCATGGTGGACTGTCCTGTCTGGAGCGGTGTGAACTCTATATCCTGAGTCCCTTGTTCGAACCACCAGCTCCGGCAGGTCATGAAGCATAAATTATTATGTATTTGTTATCAACTCTGAGTAAGCAGAGTGGTATCGCCCCCCGTATAGTGGTACATGCTAACCGAAATGTTTGTCTGTCTGTCTGTCCGAGAACTCCTCCTAGACCGTTTGACGGATTTCCACCAAACTTCACACGAACCTTCGGTGAGTGAATTCAACGGTAATTAAAAAAAAAAAAAATGAATTTGTGCAATAGTTATGATCTTAGGTCCTAAAAATGGTTTTGTCCCCCCCCCCCCCCCCCTCCCATCAGGACCCCCACCGCCCACCTGTACCTATTCCCTGTGTGTGTGTGTGCCCCATAGAGGCACACACATCACAGAAAGCCACACATCTTACACATGTCTCAGATGTGATGATAATAGTGAGACGTATGTCTGTCTTTCCGAAAACTCCTAGACCGTTCGACGGATTTTCACACAAACTTCTAACGAACATTCGGTGCGTGAATGCGACGGTCAGTCAAAATTGTTTTTTTGAATGCATGCAATAGTTATGATTTTAAGTCCAAAATATGGTTTTACCCCACCCCCAACCCCAACCCAGCAATGATGGCGTTCTTAGTGTGTGATCCCCGAAGGGGCTCACACACTAAGAACGCATTCATTCTGGAGGCGAAAACATCTCACTACGCATTTGCTAGGTTAAGTTAGTTTAGTTGGCATTAGAAGTGATGGTAGTAATAATGGGATTGATGGTGATAGTGGTGATGATGGTGATAATAGTAGTGATGATGGTTGTAGTTGTATTGATGATGATGACAGTAGTGATGATGATGACAGTAGTAGATATGATGGTGACAGTAGTAGATATGATGGTGACAGTACTAGTAGTAGTGATGACGGTCATAATAGTAGTGATGATAGTTGTAGTGATAATAATGACTAGTGACGATGGTGTGGGTATTAGTGATGATGTTGAGTAGTAGTGATGATGGTGAAAGTTGTAGTGATGACAATAGTTGTGATGAAGATCATAGTAATGGTTATGATTGCAGGTAGTACTGATAATGGTGACAGTAGTAATGGTGATTGTAAGATGGTGGTGATGATAGTAGTAATGATGGTTGATAGCTGTAGTGTCAATGATGATAGTAGTGATTAAGATGGTAGTGACAATGGTGACAGTAGTAGTGATGATGGTGAGAGTAGTAGTGATGATTGTAATTGTAGTAGTGATGATGATCATAGTAATGGTGATGATGACAGTAGTCGTGATAATTGTGGCAGTTGTAGTGATGACGGCAGTAGTAGTGATGATTGTGATTGATGATGATATTAGTATTGATGATGGTAACCCATCGCAGAGTTGGGTATGCCGTTTTGATTTTGGGCAAAACGGCACATCTACTTTATCAACTCTGCGTAAGCAGAGTTTGGTATCGCCTCCCCCCCCCCCCCCACCCCCCCCAACCACCCTGTATAGTGGGTACCACCCAAAAAAATTGTCGTCGTCATCGTCGTCCGTCTGTCCCGAAACTCCTCCTAGACCGTTGGACGGATTTTCACCAAATTTCACACAAACATTTGTTGCGTGATTGCGAACGTCAGTCAAAAAATATTTTTTGAATTCATGCAATAGTTATGATTTTAGGTCCAAAATATGGTTTTACCCCCCCCCCCACTCCCGACCCCCCCCCCCCCTCACACCCCCCCCCCCCCCCCCCCCCCCCCCCCCCCCCCCCCCCCACCCCCCACCCCCTTCCCGGACCCGTCCCCCCTAGCAATGATGGCGTTCTGGGGGCGAAAACATCTCGCTCCGCATTTGCTAGGGAAAGTTAGTTTAGTTGGCATTAGAAGTGATGGTAGTAATAGTGGGATTGATGGTGATAGTAGTGATGATGGTGATAATAGTAGTGATGATGGTTGTAGTTGTATTGATGATGATGACAGTAGTAGATATGATGGTGACAGTAGTAGATATGATGCTGACCGTACTACTGTAGTAGTAGTGATGATGGTCATAATAGTAGTGATGATGGTGACAAGTAATGATGATAGTTGTAGTGATAAGGATGACAGTAATGACGATGGTGTGAGTATTAGTGATGATGGTGAGTAGTAGTGATGATGGTGAAAGTTGTAGTGATGATGACAATAGTTGTGATGATGAAGATCATAGTAATGGTGATGGTGATAGGATACATGATGGTAATACTTGTGACAGTAGTAATGATGATGATTATAGTAGTAGTGATCATGTTAACAGTAGTAATGATGATTTTAAGATGGTGGTGATGATAGTAGTAATGATGGTTGATAGTTGTAGTATCAATGATGATAGTGATTAAGATGGTAGTGACAATGATGACAGTAGTAGTGATGATGAGAGTAGTAGTGATGATTGTAATTCTAGTAGTGATGATGATCATAGTAATGGTGATGATGACAGTAGTTGTGATGATTGTGGCAGTTGTAGTGATGATGGCAGTAGTAGTGATGATTGTGATTGATGATGGTATTAGTAGTGATGATGGTAACCCATCGCAGAGTTGGATATGCCGTTTTGATTTTTGGCAAAACGGCACATCATTTGTATTTTACATTAGCATCATTATCAACTCTGCGTAAGCAGAGTTTGGTATTGATTATAGTAGTAGTGATCATGTTAACAGTAGTAAATGATGATTTTAAGATGGTGGTGATGATAGTAGTAATGATGGTTGATAGTTGTAGTATTAATGATGATAGTGATTAAGATGGTAGTGACAATGGTGACAGTAGTAGTGATGATGAGAGTAGTAGTGATGATTGTAATTCTAGTAGTGATGATGATCATAGTAATGGTGATGATGATAGTAGTTGTGATGATTGTGGCAGTTGTAGTGATGATGGCAGTAGTAGTGATGATTGTGATTGATGATGGTATTAGTAGTGATGATGGTAACCCATCGCAGAGTTGGATATGCCGTTTTGATTTTTGGCAAAACGGCACATCATTTGTATTTTACATTAGCATCATTATCAACTCTGCGTAAGCAGAGTTTGGTATCGCCCCCCCCCCCCCCCCCCCCGTACAGTGGGTATCACCGGGAACAAAATTCGGTCGTCGTCGTTGTCGTCATCGTCCGTCTGTCCCGAAACTCCTCCTAGACCGTTGGACGGATTTTCACCAAGTCTCACACGAGCATTTGTTGGGTGAATGCGAACGTCAGTCATAAAAGATTTTTTGAATTTGTGCAATAGTTGTGATTTTAGATCCAAAATATTGTTTTACCCCCCACCCCACCCCCCTGCTATGATGGTGTTCTGTGTGTGTGTGCCCCGTAGGGGCTTGCACACAGAATGCCTTGGTTCTGGGGACGAATACATCTCGCCCCGCATTTGTTAGGTTAAGTCAGTTTAGTTGACATTAGAAGTGATGGTAGTAATAGTGGGGATGATGGTAATTGTAGTGATAATGGTGATAATATTGGTGATGATGGTAATTGTAGTGATAATGGTGATAATAGTAGTGATGATGGTTGTAGTTGTAGTGATGATGACAGCAGTGATGATGATGACAGTAGTAGATATGGTGGTGACAGTATTAGTAGTAGTGATGATGGTCATAATAGTAGTGATGATGGTGACAAGTAATGATGATAGTCGTAGTGATAATGATGACATTAGTGATGATGGTAGTGACGATGGTGACAGTAGTAGTGATGATGGTGAGTAGTAGTGATGATGGTGAAGGTTGTAGTGATGATGACAGTAGTAGTGATGAAGAGAGTAGTAGTGATGACTATAATAGTAGTAGTGTTGATGATAGTAATGGTGATAGTGACTAGTAGTGATGATGATGACACATCGCAGAGTTGGGTATGCCGTTTTGATTTTGGGCAAAACGGCACGTCTACTTTATTAGTATTATTATCAACTCTGCGTAAGCAGAGTTTGATATCGCCCCCTCCCTCCCCCCCCCCCCCCCCGTATAGTGGGTACCACAAAAAAATTGTCTGTCGTCGTCGTCGATGTTGTCCGTTTGTCTCGAAACTCCTCCTAGACCAGGGGTTCTCACACTGAGGGTCTCGGTTCGAGTCACTCTGGTCATTAATATATACCTTTTGTTTAATCTTTTGAGGATTATGACGTGTTCTGACACTGTATTCTGGCTATCACAGATGATTTTATACAGCATAGGAGGGATCTGTGGGAATTATAAGGGTAAACACTATCTCAATTAACCCTCTTACACTGATATACCTTTCCTATTCTAAATATATAGTTAGTAAAAGTGTACATATATCAACACTCTCACCTATGGTACCTTAAGGTGGTAGAGTATAAACGGTCCTATAGTTAGTAACAGTGTACATCTGTCACCACTCTCACCTATGGTACCTTAAGGTGGTAGAGTATAAACGGTCCTATAGTTAGTAACAGTGTACATATATCAACACTGTCACCTACGGTACCTTAACACACAAAGAGCGGGTGGTAGGGCATTTTACACTGTGCCGCCCAGCGTTTTTTTTTTTACCCTAAATAGGGTTGTTTCCGTGCTCATTTTCATGCATAAACAAGACCCAGAGTGTAAAAGAAGTATCTATCCCTAAAAGCGCGTAAACAGAGCTTTCCAATGACACCCGAACCATCCTTGTACGACCACTGGTTCTCTTGCAACGATCGTGCAACACGAGTGCAAAAAACCTAAAATAAGGTAATTTCCGTACATAATTCCCTGTGTAGCGAGTGAGAGAGGGAGGAGGAGGGTAGAATACAGCTCAGTACACCCCACCGCGGTGGTGGGGAGCGGTCATAAGGTTACACGCTCGTCCCACCGCTCAGCTCTCTCAGAGCAACATTACGTGCTGAAAATGGCACTCGACATATGTGGTGCACCGCCACATAGTCCATATTTATTCAACTCGACATATGTGGTGAGCCATTGGTTAAGGGTTAAGGTGATAGAGTAATAAACGGTCTTATAGTTAGTAACAGTGTACATCTGTCAACACTCTCACCTATAGTACCTTAAGGTGGTAGAGTATAAACGGTCCTATAGTTAGTAACAGTGTACATCTGTCAACACTCTCACCTATGGTACCTTAAGGTGGTAGACTCTACCACCTTAAGGTACCATATAATAATATCTATAATAGTTTAAAGAAAATAACATGAATTGTGTGTTTCAGGATAGATAGGAATTTAGATAAAATTAGATCGACGGACAGTTAGATATACACAATCCTTCTGATATATAATAATGTTTGTGCTCAGGTTGCTTTTATGAGTCATGTATACATCTTGGTGTTATTGCATCTAGAGTTTGTTATTGACCAATATTGCGTTATATGTATGTTTACTGGTTCACTGTATGTAGGCTATTTGTCACAAGGGTTTCATATCTTGTTTGTGTTGTATTGCTTTTATGTTATTGAGTTTACGATATGCTCTGCGTGTGTAGTGGCTCACAATATGTATTTGATTTGAAACGTTGATTTTAATTTCCTATGTGCGTTTCTTGTTAAATTTGTCATAACACACCACAACCACCATCACACAACCATTAGCTGTCACAATAACAACCAACACTACAACCAATATTATTAACACACCACAAACACCATCACACTACCATTAGCTGTCACTATAACTGTTATGCCAGGGTTTTTCCCGGGTTTACATTGGAATTTGGTAGGTTCTACTTAACCCCCTCCGACTCATATGACGCGATTGCGTCATATGACGGTTCCGCCCAACTGCTCATATGACACGATCGCGTCATATGAGCCTAGTGAAATAGCTCTACAATAAGGTATATGACACTTGTGCGTCATTTTGAGCTTAGTATGTTAGGTAAGTTAGATCAGAATCTGTTGACTGGTGGCAACCCCAAGTTCCTCCGACTTCTAATGGTCCCTCAGTGTGATTTTGACTGTTGTGGGGATAATACCGTGCGGTCCGCCTCCTCGTCAGTAAGTTAACTATTTCAGTCTGAGGGGGTTAACTGGAGAAGTCAAAATCACACAACACATGCACACTGCATACATCTTATGAATAACTTTATTGATTAACTCGTTATGTAGAACAGCAATCACAATGGTTATTTACATATATTAGCCAAGCACGGACGAAGATCCAGGAATATGCTTATCTCTCTCCCTCTCTCGCTATACACTATACACCTTAATTCACTGGTGTATGATAGACTTTACTTTAATGCTCTCTAGTACTTTATCATATTTTGCGTGTTGGTGAGACAACATACACATAAGTTCAACTATTTATCTCAGGTTATCACTGGCGTCATATAATAATGGAAACGATAATACACTTAATCACACTGGTATATAATTAACACAGAGTCCAGTGAGGGCTCTATTTTCCTAAGTGTTTCACCTGGTCGCACTGGGGTGAAAATAAACAGAGTCCAATGAGTGACTCTATTTTCAGTAACACTCCTAATATAACATTTGAAGGTTGGAGTGATGAGCACAGTCTGGGTAGAGAGGAGGGTATGAAGTCTGGTCGTCTAGTTTTCCGTCGAGCCACTTAGGTGGTCCTGCCGTGTGGCTGGGGTAGTTTGGGATACAGATGGATTAGTTGGTTTTGGATCTTAAATGATAGCTCCTTGATGTCATGACATAGGGCACTTTCATCGGACTAACGCGAGCGTGAGGTAGGACATGTCCTCGGGCTACTATTGCTCGTCTATCCTGATCATTATACTATCGTTGATGAAGTTCCGTTTCGGTACTCATGACTTGGGTTCTTTAATACAGCGTCTCTAGTGTCATGACACAGTGACAAGGTATCGGGCTAACGCGAGGAGATAGTAAGATCATGAACTTACTGATTTCACTCGATCTGCCACTGTCCGTTATAAGAGGATCAAAGAACTCGGGTTCGTTGTTTAGACCTTTATACTGTAAGTGTCCTCGACAATGGTGTAGGACAAATACAATATGGACTTCTATTTGTAAACTGCCGTTATTTAGACGGTGTCTCACAAAGCCCAAACTATTAGAATGACCCTTACCATGGCTACTATTGCTCGTCTATCCTGATCGTTATACTAATCGTTGAAGAAGTTCTTTCTATAGTTTTAGAATGCAGTTTTGGCAATAGAAGTAAGATGGGGACATGTCCTTGCGGTTATGCTTATAATACCAAAGGTGCAGCCTATTAGGGATCATATTATTTAGCACTATACCAAGGCATGTGATAATTTGAATTCCTCAATAGGTAAAACAACACCTCAAACCTTGAAAGATATTCACCATGGCTTCAATTCTTTCCTTGAATGGCAGGGTATTTTTATGACTCGATTGCTAACATGTTAGTTAAATCAAGCCCTAGAATTGCTTACTTTCTCATGGTTTTTGTCTGGGTAGTGACAAATTTGGCCGAGATGTCCCAGGTCAGGTGTGCGGGGGTGAGAAGGTCATAAGTACAGGGCGGCGTATTTTGGGGGGATTAGGTAGGCCCCCTAGAAGTTTGCGGGCAGGTGAGTAGGCCTCTGCGTGGAAGAACGGCGCAACTGCTCCTTGGGGTGTACCTGTGTTGGTCCTTGTGCCTCTGGCTGTACACTATTTTCTTCTTATTCTTCTCATTGTTATTGTTGGAGACTGGTATGGTCTTGCCTGGCGTGGTGGGTATAACAGGATTTATAGTGGCAATCCTGGCGTCTCATCTGGTATGGTGTAGTGGTAGATTCTGGGCATCCATGTCTTGGTGGTTTTGCCGTGGTGGTGATGTCTTTCCGTGGCTGTGATACCACGTGTGTTTTCCGTGGTGCAGGTGAGTTTTATTTCTCCGTGTTGGTCTTAGGCGCCTTGGTTTTGTTGTCGCTTTTTTCTGTGGTGTAGTTATTGAGTGCGGGTCTTCTTTGGTTTTTTGTTTTCCTGCTCTATATCCTTCCTTTGTCATGGTTGGTTTTGGTTTAGTTTCTCCTTCATTGAATTTACTTTGTTTTCCTTGGTGAGTGTACCTTCTTGTCTCGGTTATTTTAGGCTCTCCTCCTTCTGGTTCTTTCCTTTTTCCTTGTTGAACGGGCATGGTGGTTATTCTTATTTCGGGTATTTTATTCCCCTCCCAGGAATTATAGTCACGGCCCCGTGACTTAAGCTGGAAACAGAATGTGTCTCCACATCGAGTGAAGTTTGGAAGGGAATGTAGATAATTCCACCAGTCTACGGAGCGTTGGTCTGGCATAGGTGAAGGATTGGTGAAAATCGATAGGAGTAATGGTGTTTCGGTGAAGATAGCTGCTGTTTGAGCTTCGTCCATGAAGCGGATTTAAAGAAGTTGTGCTGGTCAGCGCTTCATTTCACCTTCGAGATGTAGGGCGTGGTCTGAGACATGGTGGTTAACGAGTGGTGAGGGCGGGTGTAGGCAGAGGTAGTAGTTGTTGCTCGGTCAGTGATGTGAGGGCAAGTGATGACCTGGTCAGTGACCTGATGGGTTTTATCCCTTCTTGCGGAGGTAAAAGTACTGGAGGCGAGTTGATGTGTCAAAAATGTGTGTTTTGGGTGGAGTTTGTGTTAGTTGCGGATGAGTGTTTTCAGGGTTTGTGTAGGTAATGCGTGATATTTGATGGGTGTGTATTGTGAGTTGGTATGTTGTTGAGGTTTGTGGATTAAAATTGGAGAAAAACAGTTCAGGGGGTTTGGATAAACGTCCCGATCTTTTGACAAAGTTGGGTCTGGGTGATGGAATTGGGCTGGTTTCTGAGGGTGTGGAGGGTGTAGAAGGTGTGTTTGGGGGTGGTGGTTGTGGTAGAGGGTTGGGGGTGGTGGGTTGGAGGGTATGGGAAGGTTGTTAAGTAATATGTTGAGAAATGGAGTTTCTGGCGGGGGCAGAGACTGTGGAGGGGTACGGTTGAAGGTTGAGGGGGGCAGGTTTGATGGGTTGTGGGTTGAGTGAGTGGGGTTGTTTGAGAGGTGGAAGGAAAAGGTTGACGAAGTTGCGAAGAGGAAGGTTGGGTAAGTGTTGAGGTAGGGGGTAGAGCATAGCTTAGGGGTTGAGGAAGGTGATGATGTTGGCTCAGGAGGGGTTGTGGAAGAGTATGAGGGTTTGGTGTTGAAGATGAAAATTATGAGGTTGTTGACTTGGGTGAGGCAAGTGCGGTTGGGGTGGATTGTGGGGGGGATGGTGAGGGTGAAGGAGTTTTTTTTTTCGTTTCGGTGAAGGTGGTGAGGAGGTTGCGGGAGAGGTTGGTGGTCGTTTTAGGCATGATTTGGATGAATTAGTGCTGGTACGAGGACTAGGGGTGGTGTGGGGCATCATTTTTGTTCTTGAGCGAAGTTGCGTGGGTGGGTGAGGCTGGCGGGAGCATAATTGATAGCTGGTACGAAGGTACGTTTTTTTTAGTAGGTTTGTGTGACGTTGAGGGTTTGGATTTTGGTTTGGGAATGGTAGGGGTAAAGTGTGGCGATTGGGAGGGTGGTGGTTGTGAGGCTTGTGTTTGTTTGCGATTAATGTCGCTTGGTGGGGTTGATGGTATTGTGTGGTATTGGTAGGCTTTGAAGGTGGTGTTTGCGGTTGGCTACCTGTCACAGGAGGATGCAGGTGGCGTTTCTCATCAATATTCAAAAGACGGTAGATCCTCATGAAGCGATTGCGATGTCCTTGTCTCTCCGTGACAATCTACGATGATTTGGTAAGGATTGGGAACTTTCAACACCTTGTAGGGAGCTATGTAACAGGGGCCAAGCTTATTGATGATGGATAGCTTCGCTACCATGACTGAGTCTCCTATGGCGTAGGGATTTTGTGGTGATGTGGTGTCGCGTTGTATATCCTGGCACTCTTGGGCTGTGTGTAGGGTATTTTTTAGGTGTTGTAGCGGGTCGGTGTTTGTTTGTGAATTGGAGGGTTTGGCTAGGTGATGGAATGGTAGGAATAATGGGGAGACGCCATATAAGCGTTTGTGGGGTGTGATGCCGTCTTCGCGAGGGCATAAATTTATACCCACTGTTTCATTTTGATTTGGGCGGGCCAGTCGGTTATTTGGAGGGCTATGAGGCGAGCTCGCAGTTGGTTGTTGATGGTCTTGTGGCTGCGTTCGCAGATTGCATTGCTTTGTGGCCAGTATGGAGAGGAATGGGCAATCTTTATGCCGCATTTTTCCGTGAATGCTTCCCATAACTGTCCCGAGAATTCCGGGGCCTTGTCAGGTAATAAGGTACGTGGTAGGCCGAAATTAGGGAAGATACATACAGTATGCAGTTTATATATATATTATATATATATATATATATATATATATATATATATATATATATATATATTGTATATATATATACCTGTATACTGTATATATATATAGCAACAGTATATATATATATATATATATATATATATATATATATATATATATATATATATATATATATATATGGTCAGGAGCCAGGGAAGTGCTGGAAGGACCATGGTCACCCTGGTATCGGGGTCTTCTCCGGGATGACCTACTGTAGATGTGTGTGAATTTGTTTTGTATTTTGTTTTTGTGCGTGCATTGTTTTCTGTTGTGTTGTCCCTATTCTGGCTCTGTCTTGAGTCCCCCCCCCCCCCTAAAAAAAAAAAAAGGAAAAGTGGGGATTGGGCCTGAGTATTTAAAATAGAACATAGTATAATTGAATATATATATATATATATATATATATATATATATATATATATATATATATATATTTATACAGGGTGTCCCAGGAGGAAAGGGCATAACTTTAGAAAAAGATAGAACAAAATATTCTAAGCATAAAATGTTCTATAACAAAAAGTCCAAATCTCGACCGGTATAGAAATATTGCATTTTGAAAATGGCATTTTCTTCAGTATTTCCCTATAAGGCTGGCCTAGCTGTCCTAGTGCCTACTACACCTCCATCTTTCTGCAATGATTTTACCATGTTATTTTAAAGATACTAAAATTCTGTAAGTTGCAAAATGATTATAGACATAATTTATTAGCTCACTTTGGAGTAGTTGGAAACTATTTGACATGCAAGAGTCCATGTACAGTAATGCGAGGGAAGTCGCTACATAAAACCTTCAATATCTTTTTAACGGTTGAAATTTGGACTTTTTGTTATTGAACATTTTATGCTTAGAATACCTTGTTGTATCATTTCCCAAAGTTATACCCTTTCCTCCTTGGATACCCTGTATATAAAGGCTACACTGTATATATATATATATATATATATAGAAGAATCCTCGAAGGAGGAGATACGGGCGCTATATATGTAACCAGACGATTATTATTATTATTATTATTATTATATATACCGGTATATATACAGTATATAATTATATATATATATATACCAAAGTCAAAGTGGTCTGGGAGGTCTTAACAAACTACTGCTTCTCAAATTATGGGAATGCATTATATATGCTATGGTATCTTATGACAGATGGGAAATGTATTTGATTGTGTACACATTTACCTGCTTCTATCTATCTATTGCCTGATGCCGTGATCCCCGAAGGGGTGGCCACGAACGAACCGCCCCCATGTACCTCTGTCCCCAGTCAGTCGACGCCCCTCCCCCCAACCAGCACCGCCCTCGTTCATGTACTTCCTCACGCCATCCTTCCACCTCATATTCGGTCTACCTCTCCCTCTCTGTCCCTCCACCTCGCTCTCATACACCCTCTTAGTCATTCTCTCGCTTTCCATACGTTCCATATGGCCGAACCATCTCAAGTTGTTCCTTTTCACACTTTCCAGCACATCTACCTCCACATCACACCTCCTTCTTACTTCCTCATTAGTCTGTCTATCCCTCCATGTAACTCTGCACGCACTCCTAAGTAATTCATTTCCACTGCTCTCACTCTTGGTCTGAGTCTCTCAACCAACGTCCATGCTTCGCTTCCGTAAGTCAGTGTCGGGATTACCACACTGTCATGCAAGGACTTCTTCACTTCCATACTGACCACCCTATTTCTTGTTACTGCTTTTAGCATTCCTACAACCCTTTTCCCCTGTTATACCCTCTCCCGCACTTCTTCATCCATAGTCCCATCTTTACTCAACACACTGCCCAAATACTTAAAAGAGTTGACGATCTCCATAGCCTGACCGTTCAGCTTCACCTCACACTCTGTGACTTCACCCCTTTCGAAGACCATAACCTTGCTCTTCCCCGTATTTACCTTCAAATTCCGTTTTTCGCACACTGTTCCAAACTCATTTACCAGACCCTGCAACTCCCATTCATTATCACTCATCAGAACTGTATCATCCGCAAACAGCAGTATAGGTAGCTTCCACTCAATTCCCTCCCTTTTCAGCGATACACCAACATCCACAGCTCTTGATAGTATTTCTTTCATGACTCCATCCATATATACAGTAAACAACCACGGGGACATCACACACCCCTGTTTCAAAATAACATTCAGGTCAAAGAACTCGCTCTGCTCACTCTCCACACGTACTGCCGCCTTTGCACCCTCATACATGCTCTTCACTGCTTTCAGCAACTTGCCCTCTACTCCGTATATTCTTAGTACTTTCCACAAACCTTCTCTATCCACTCTGTCATAGGCCTTCTCCAAGTCCATAAAGGCAACATACACCTTTTGTTTCTTCTCCAGATACTTCTCCACAACACAATTCAGGGTAAAAATCTGATCTACACATTCTCTTCCCTTCCTAAAACCTCCCTGCTCGTCGCCTATCCATTTCTCCGTTCTCACTCTCACTCTCTCAATCACTACCCTACTGTATACCTTCCCTATTACGCTTAGAAGACATATTCCTCGGTGGTTACCACACACTCCTCTTTCCCCTTTGCCCTTAAATAGGGGGACTATTATGCCAGTCTTCCAGTCATCGGGTGCACTCCCCTTCTCCCATGCTAGTTTGCACATTTTCCATACCCATTCTATCACTATCTCTCCACCATACCTCAACATTTCCCCACACACTCCATCTGTCCTGGTGCTTTCCCCAACTTCACTCTTTTCATGGCTTCCCACACTTTTGACCTCCTGATCCCCACCTCCTCCTCCACTACTTCTCTTCTTCTCCCTCCCATACCATATCCAGCTATGTTTGCTGGCTCTTCATTCCTTACATTTAGCAACTCACTGAAGTACTCCCTCCATCTTTCGACTCTCTCTTGCTTCTCGGCTAGCATTCTCCCATTCTTATCTTTCACTCCCTTACTGTTTCCCTTGCTACCTTCCCTAACTTTCTTGACTTCTTTCCAGAACAGTTTCTTACTCTCCCTCCATTTTACACTCAGATTCCTTCCAAATTCCTCATCTACTCTTCTCTTACTTTCCTTCACTACTCTCTTCACCACCCTCTTACTCTCCACGTACCTCGCTCGTTTCTGTCTCTCGGAATCTTCATTCCCTCTACTACCCAACCACTCTCTATATGCTTTCTTCTTTTCTTCCACAGCTATTCTTACCTCTTCTGTCCACCATGCTGTACCTTTCACTCCCCTCCCTCTTCTCCTCACTCCACACACCTCCTCACATGCTGCACAGATCTCATCCTTAAACACCTTGCTCATCTCCTCCACTTCCTCCATAACTTCCAGGTCGAACCCACCTAGTCTTCTTTCCACTGCTCTCCTGTACTCCTCCCTGACTTCCTCCTCCTGCAACCTCTCCACCCTCCTCACCATTCCACCCTCCTCTTGCCGCCCTCCAGCTCTCCTCACTCACTTCTTTTGTATCCTAACCTTAGCTACCACTACATAATGATCAGACAGACCCCCTCCAATACCCCTATACACCCTAGCATCCATCACAGATTTCTTCATTCGTTCATCCACACATACATAATCAATCAATGACTTTCGTTCCACCACTGTCTTATCCTTCATCGTCAACATCCGTTTCCACGTGTACCTGTGGATCATTCTGTGTCGGAAGAAGGTGTTGGCTATCCACAGCCTCCTCCCCACACATACGTCCACATGTGCACTACCATTCCCATTCACCTCTGATGGTACCCCCCACCCTCCCACCACTCCCTCAACTTTCCTATCACCCACCTTACCATTCATATCCCCAATCAGAAATATTCTTTCGTTCTTGTCAAACTTCTCCAGGCACGCCTCCACATTCATCCAGAACTCCTCTTTCTTTCTTTCAAGTATATCCTCTGTCGGGGCATACACGCATACAATCACCCACGTTTGTATTCCTACTTTCATTCTCACCCACACAATCCTTGAACCCACAGACCCATACTCTCTTACACATTCCTTCCATTTGCTACTTACAAACAAACATGCACCTTCTCTCGCTGTTCCTTCACTCACTCCAGCACACACACCCATTCCACACTCCCACTCTCTCACATCTGAACCTTTCCATTTGGTCTCTGTCATTCCACATACATCCAGCCTGGCATTTACTAACACTTCCAGAATCTCTCTCTCTTTTGTGCCATCATTCATGCCACTAACATTCCACGTAACCATTCTCAGAATGTCCGAAGGCATGTCCTTAGTCGGTCATGGTTCGTCAACATTGGTTCCGTCCGCATCCGAGGCTGTTCGTTCGTTTTTCTTTGCCTAGATATTTTTTCCTGGTAGGGGTCGCAAGCCCACCGACCCAACCTCTTTAGTCGCCTCTTACGACACACAGAAGGCACGTGGGGCATATTATATTCCCTAACCCCCAGGGGTTTGCTTCTAATTTGAAAATAAAATTAATATTTAAGATGCTATGTTGGCAAAATAATGGGCCAGTGTGCTCTCTATATCTTACTCCTGATATGATCCTTGCTTCCTTTTTTTGAAGGAGCCTCAGCGATTGCAAATTGGATTAAACTGCTGAGCCCAAAGCCACGATACAGTATTGCATATAGGGATATACTAAACTATAATAGATACATTTTAGAGCATCAACAGTGAGGTTATCTTTTATCTTCTATATAATTCCAATAGTTTTAGCTATTTTGTCGCAAATAAATCCAATATGATCCTTCCAAGACAATTTTTGATCGATGTTTTCCCCTAACAATTTAGTAATTGTATTTTTTTATTATATTAATTCCTATCTTGATACTTATATTATGATTGCAAATTTCCAGCGAATAACATAAATGAGTTGTATCTACTTTATATTGAGAGATAATATATTTGATATCAGCCAGATGGACACCTTTTCTAGTTCAGCGTTAATAGAGTTTTCTAGAGTTCCTATATCTGAATGTATATATATATATATATATATATATATATATATATATATATATATATATGTACAAACCTCGCTCTACACACTACACAGTTCACACCTACCACTACATACCTCACACTACATAAAAACATAAGAACATAAGAAAATGGGAGTCTGCAGAAAGCCGATTGGCCTATGCAAGGCAGATCCCTGTCCCACACAACCCCAATTACAAAGCCCAATTATAGGCTCAACACTCTAATACCCTAAGAGTCTTACCAAGACGGTTAGAGATTAACGCAGGATTACGGGGTCTGCAGAGCGCTGATTGGCCCAACTCGGCTGATCCCCCTTCACACCCAACCCTTCTCGTCCATATGCTTATCCAATTTTCTTAAAGCTCCCTACCGTTTTTGATCCCACTATAGCACTTGGTAGTCCATTCCACCCATCTACAACTCTGTTACCAAACCAATATTTGCCTATATCTTTTCTGAAACAAAATTTATCTAATTTGAAACCATTGGTACGAGTTCTTTCGCTATCACTTAGCTTTAGTACATTTGTCATGTCCCCTTTGTTAATCCCACTAACCCACTTGAACACCTCTATCATATCACCTCTAACTCTGCGTCTCTCTAACGAATGTAAACCTAATTTTTTCAACCTTTCTTCATACGGAAGATTTCTAATATTATGGATCATTTTTGTCATTCTATGCTGTACTCTCTCCAATGTATCTATGTCCATTCTGTAATAAGGACACCAAAATTGGACAGCATAATCCATATGGGGTCTCACTAATGACAAGTAAAGTTTTAAGATAACATCAGCAGTTCTGTTACTCACACTCCTAGAGATGAACCCGAGAATCCTGTTTGCCTTATTACGAACGCTTATACACTGTTTTCTAGGCTTCAAATCATTGCTAACAAACACACCTAGATCTTTCTCGCAGTCTGAATTTTCTAATTCTAAATTAGCTAGTTTATATTTAACATTTGTTTGCATCTTCCCTATCTTTAATACCTTGCATTTGTCAATGTTAAACTTCATCTGCCAATTTACTGACCATTCATGTAAGGTATCTGGATCCCTTTGGAGGCACTCTATATCGCTATCTGAATCAATTGATCTCCCCATTTTAGTATCGTCTGCGAATTTACTTATCCTACTAGTTATACCTAAATCTAGGTAATTTATGTATATAAGAAACAACAGGGGACCTAATACCGATCCCTGGGGGACACCACTTTTGACTGCTCCCCACTCTGACTTGGTACCAATTATGCTGACTCTCTGTTTCCTACCAATTAGCCATGACCTAATCCAATCCAACAACGACCCTCCTATTCCATGTGCCTAAACCTTTCTCATTATTCTCTCATGAGGGACTCTGTCGAAAGCTTTACTGAAATCTAAATACATAATATCATATGACTTGTCACTATCTACTGCTTCATATACCTCTGAGAAAAAGCTAAGCAAATTAGTAAGGCAAGAACGTCCCTGAGTGAATCCATGCTGAGAAGAATTTATTAAGTTAAATTTTTCTAAGTGGCTTCTAATTTTCCTAGCAAGAATAGACTCTAGCAACTTTCCCATGATTGATGTGAGACTAATGGGACGGTAATTGGATGCTATCGATTTATCACCTTTTTTGAAGATCGGAACTACATTTGCAAGCTTCCAAGCTTCTGGAACTAAACCTGTTTCTTATGACTTGTTAAATAAAAATGCTAATGGGTTACTTAACTCATATCTGCATTCTTTTAATACTCTAGCATATACCTCGTCAGGACCAGGCGATTTTTGAGGTTTCAGTCTGTCAATTTCCTTAAGCACATCATTTCTACTTATACTAACTGTACTTAACATATTTTCTATACTATCACTATATACCATATTGACTTCTGGAATCTGTGCCAAATTTGCATTCGTGAAAACGGAAAGAAACTGACTATTTAATGTACTGCACATTTCTAAATAATTTTCTGTTATTTCTCCTATTGAAGTTTTTAGGGGGCCTATTACATCTCTAACTTTAGATTTATATAGTAGGTAAAAAGCTTTAGGGTTATTTTTTGAGTCACTGGCTATCCTTATTTCATAATTTCTTTTTGCTTTCTTGATTTCCTTTTTGACCTGTCTTGATAGAGTCTGATAGTATACATGTAGATGATTTTCGCCTTTCTTTATTTTTCTATATATTCCTTTCTTTTTTCATATAACATCTATTAGCTTATTAGTCATCCATTTTGGTTGGTTCTGCGTCGATCTAAATCTTCTTTTAGGGATATATTTATTTTGAGCATTGTGGAGTGAAGCAATAAACTGGTTATATGTAGGTGGCAAGTTTAACTCTGGCATATCCTGACTTAATTGCTTAACAATAGGGTCCACCCTTAAGTCTCTTCTTAGCCCACCATAATCGGCTTTTCTGAAATCTGGGATAAGTGTCGTATTCTCTTTAGCATTCCCTGTCCATTGTATATTAAAATAAATAGATTTATGATCGCTATTTCCTAGGTGGTCACCAATCTCTACATTATTTATCATAATAGTTCATTGTTACTGAAAACTAAATCAAGAATATTAATACCTCTAGTCGGCGTATCTATGAATTGAAATTAAAAACTATCTTGCACTACCTCAATAAACTCTACTGAATCGGTGTCGCCTATTTAGTGCTGCCAATCAATGTTCGGAAAATTAAAATCCCCCATAATGCACACATTTCTAAACCTTGATGCTATTTTAATTTCCTCCCATAACGATGTTCCACCATTTCTACTCATACTAGGCGGTCTATATATAACTCCAATAACTATGGTCTCACTACCATCGTTAACCTCTACCCAAACATTTTCATTATCATTATTTAGTCTAATACCTGATTTAATAATGTACTCCTGACAAACACTGCTATACCCCCGCCCCTCCTACTTGTTCGGTCATATTTAAACAAACTATATCCTGGAATATCAAATTCTGCTAAAAAATGCCTAGATTCTGTATTAATCCACGTTTCAGTTAGCGCTATTATGTCTATATTTTCTGTGCTAACGAGTGCTCTAAGTTCGTTCATTTTGTTTCATAAACTCCTACAATTTGTATAATATACCCTTAACCTATTACTTTTATTTGCAACTAATTTTCTATTGTGTTTAGCTAACTTATTATTTCCTGTTGAACTACTAGCTCTAGACGGAAATTCTACTCTATCAGTATTATCATCTTTACTATCAGTTACATGTGTAGTGTTATCGATACTACTATTACACATCACTATATCCGCACTATCTTGACTGATTATTTCTATTTTACTCACTGGTTTGTCACATAAAGTACCTGCTCCATATGGAGACAGTATTTTACTTACACACCCAGGTTATTTTAACGAAACCCCGCAACAATCTTGCCCAGTGAGCTGGCTAAGGTCGAAACTCCTAGTCGAGAAAGATGTACTCCATCCTGGGCATACAGTTTATCCCTACCATAGAAGTGGGTCCAGTTATCTAGGAATGGTATTGACTTTGCCTTGCAATACTTCTCCAGCCGGCTATTTACACCAATAGCCCTGGAGGACCATTCCTTCCGTACCCCTCTTCTTGGCAGGATACTGTGTACCACAGGAAATCCACCCTTCTCCTTGATCCTCTCCAGCATTTCCTGGTACTTGGTCAGCAACTCCTCAGTCCTGCATCTCCATATGTCATTGGACCCCGCGTTGATGAAGATGATGGGGTCCTCCCCACCCACTTCTAGGACACCATCCATCTTCTCTGCCACCCTCCCGACTCCGCGCCAGGTAGGCAGACAACTTTACTAACATGAGTGTTAGTAGCCCCGTCAAGGTACCTAACCATTGAATCACCGACAATGAACTTATCTTTTTACATACCTCACTCTACACACCTCACACTACATACCTCACTCTACATACCTCACACTACATACCTCACTCTACACACCTCATACTACACACCTCACTCTACATACCTCACGCTACATACCTCACACTACATACCTCACACTACGTACCTCGCACTACATACCTCACACTAAATACCTCACTCTAAACACATAACACTACATATCTCACACTATATACCTCACTCTACACACCTCACACTACATACCTCACACTGCATACCTCACTCAACATACTTTACGCTATAAACCTTACTTTACACACTTTATCCTCCATCTAACATTATCCACCACCTCACCTTTCCCACCTATCTCAGCACACCTCATCTCCAACTTAGTCATCGCAGATATTAATTTGCAAACTCCTGCCCCAAAATATTAGGAAGGCAGTGAACTTAATTAGAGAGGTAATTACTGACGCGGCAGGCAAGGAGCTAAGAGGCTGGGTCGGGAGTGGTGGAGGGGGTGGTAGTCTGAGTTTGGGAATGAAGAAAGACGTTAAATATCGAGAATAAGGGAGGGAGTAGTAATTAGTGTTGGGGAGATTTGATAGAAGCTTGAGTTAGGGGATGGGGGTTGGGGTAGTAATCAGTGTTAGGGAGTTAATATAGATATTTGAGTTAGGGAGTGGGAGATGGGGTAGTAATCAGTGTTGGGTAGATAAGATGGAATTGAGTGTGGATGAATAGGGGTTGGAATGTTAGTTTGAGTTTGGGAGTTACATAGATACACAGACTGCACAGACCTTGCGGCCCCTACTAGGCAGTCCGGCTTAATTCTAACACCATTTGCTAATAAGTAGAAGGTAAGGCTAGCTAAGCAGAAGGCTCGCACCCCACCCACCACGCCCTCTGACCAAGGATCGGCATAAAATACAGCTTATTCTTTCTCCCTATTACCTTCATTACATAAGCGAGAGGAACTTTATGGACGCTATGCTGACAGATCGAACTCTCGGCGAGGATTCAACAACATTCTCTAGGAGAGGGTTAATTCGACCACTTTGAGTGTTTGGCCAAATGTAATGGCTGGGCCCAATTATTATGTTCAGCATAATTCGACTGTGTGCCAATATTCTGCTAGTTGGTATTATTTGGCCGTGATCCTCTCCTTATATTTCCTCTCTCCTCACCTTTCTTATTATTGGTTCTAGTATATCCCTTTCATCTCCTCCCTTTAACTTTTTCAACCTTTCTCTATTTTCCTCATCACCCTTAGCTTAATCAAAAGTGTCTTCTATTCCTCAGCCTCCTTATATTTTAGTCTTCAATATTTTATTCCCGAACATCATCCTCTCTGATCATGTCCTTCCTTTCTCCTCATATTCTATGTTATAGCCACTATCTTTCTCATCATAACCCTTTTGTCCTCATTTCTTCTTCTCCTCCTCCTGCACCTCCTCATCCTTTCATCTCTCTCCTAAATGTTTGGTTATCATCATGTGGTTTTCTCTCCTCCATAATCCCCCTCTTATCCTTTTCTCATTCAGTCTCACTCCTATATGTGTATCTGCTGTGTTTGTATTATTTATATTGTATGGTTGCGGGTACATAGTTTTATCATATCTCTATTTACATTTGATATAAAGACACAACTAAATACAACTAAGATATTAGCCTCACAGTGTGAGGCTACCGGAAGTGTTCCCAGGGATCGTGAAGCCCCTTGGAAAGTGGTGTCAACCAGTGCAACGGCCTGCAAGCTGAAAAGGCAGCCACTCAAGACCCACAACAACTTCAGTACCATGGCTGATGAGAGTGATGGCGAGGAAGTGGCGATCATCGAGGCAGTGAGAGGGGAGGGGGGGGGGGGGGAAGTCTGCTGCTGCTGTTGCTGCTACAACTCCTGCTACACGCCGACAACGGAAAAAAGCTAAGTTCATTGTCGGTGATTCAATGGTTAGGTACCTTGACGGGGCTACTAACACTCATGTTAGTAAAGTTGTCTGCCTACCTGGAGCCGGAGTCGGGAGGGTGGCAGAGAAGATGGATGGTGTCCTAGAAGTGGGTGGGGAGGACCCCATCATCTTCATCAACGCGGGATCCAATGACATATGGAGATGCAGGACTGAGGAGTTGCTGACCAAGTACCAGGAAATGCTGGAGAGGATCAAGGAGAAGGGTGGATTTCCTGTGGTACACAGTATCCTGCCAAGAAGAGGGGTACGGAAGGAATGGTCCTCCAGGGCTATTGGTGTAAATAGCCGGCTGGAGAAGTATTGCAAGGCAAAGTCAATACCATTCCTAGATAACTGGACCCACTTCTATGGTAAGGATGAACTGTATGCCCAGGATGGAGTACATCTTTCTCGACTAGGAGTTTCGACCTTGGCCAGCTCACTGGACAAGATTGTTGCGGGGTTTCGTTAAAAAACCCTGGGTGTGTAAGTAAAATACTGTCTCCATATGGAGCAGGTACTTCATGTGACAAACCAGTGAGTAAAATAGAAATAATCAGTCAAGATAGTGCGAATATAGTGATGTGTAATAGTACTATCGATAACACTACACATGTAGCTGATAGTAAAGATGAGATTACTGATAGAGCAGAATTTCCGTCTAGAGCTAGTAGTTCAACAGGAAATAATAAGTTAGCTAAAAACAATAGAACATTAGTTGCAAATAAAAGTAATAGGTTGAGGGTATATTATACAAATTGTAGGAGTTTATGTAACAAAATGAACGAACTTAGAGCACTCGTTAGCACATATAGACATAATAGCGCTAACTGAAACGTGGATTAATACAGAATCTAGGCATTTTTTAGCAGAATTTGATATTCCAGGATATAGTTTGTTTAAATATGACCGAACAAGTAGGAGGGGCGGGGGTATAGCAGTGTTTGTCAGGAGTACATTAAAAAGCTGTATTAAATCAGGTATTAGACTAAATAATGATAATGAAAGTGTTTGGGTAGAGGTTAACGAAGGTAGTGAGACTATAGTTATTGGAGTTATATATAGACCGCCTAATATGAGTAGAAATGGCGGAACATCGTTATGGGAGGAAATTAAAATAGCATCAAGGTTTAGCAATGTGTGCATTATGGGGGATTTTAATTTTCCGAACATTGATTGGCAGCACCAAATAGGCGACTCCGATTCAGTAGAGTTTATTGAGGTAGTACAAGATAGTTTTTTATTTCAATTCATAGATACGCCGACTAGAGGTATTAATATTCTTGATTTAGTTTTCAGTAACAATGAACATATGAT
Organism: Lithodes maja; assembly: GCA_037953745.1. NCBI lineage: Eukaryota > Metazoa > Arthropoda > Malacostraca > Decapoda > Lithodidae > Lithodes > Lithodes maja. The sequence continues at coordinate 23,192 of JBAKBP010007567.1, forward strand.
AAATTATGTAGAGATTGGTGACCACCTAGGAAATAGCGATCATAAATCTATTTATTTTAATATACAATGGACAGGGAATGCTAAAGAGAATACGACACTTATCCCAGATTTCAGAAAAACCGATTATGGTGGGCTAAGAAGAGACTTAAGGGTGGACCCTATTGTTAAGCAATTAAGTCTGGATATGCCAGAGTTAAACTTGCCACCTACATATAACCAGTTTATTGCTTCACTCCACAATGCTCAACATAAATATATCCCTAAAAGAAAATTTAGATCGCCGCAGAACCAACCAAAATGGATGACTAATAAGCTAATAGATGTTATAGGAAGTGTTAGTGAATGCCAGGCTGGATGTATGTGGAATGACAGAGACCAAATGGAAAGGTTCAGATGTGAGAGAGTGGGAGTGTGGAATAGGTGTGTGTGCTGGAGTGAGTGAAGGAATAGCGAGAGAAGGTGCATGTTTGTTTGTAAGTAGCAAATGGAAGGAATGTGTAAGAGAGTATGGGTCTGTGGGTTCAAGGATTGTGTGGGTGAGAATGAAAGTAGGAATACAAACGTGGGTGAGTGTATGCGTGTATGCCCCGACAGAGGATATACTTGAAAGAAAGAAAGAGGAGTTCTGGATGAATGTGGAGGCGTGCCTGGAGAAGTTTGACAAGAACGAAAAAATATTTCTGATTGGAGATATGAATGGTAAGGTGGGTGATAGGAAAGTTGAGGGAGTGGTGGGAGGGTGGGGGGTACCATCAGAGGTGAATGGGAATGGTAGTGCACTTGTGGACGTATGTGTGGGGAGGAGGCTGTGGATAGCCAACACCTTTTTCCGACACAGAATGATCCACAGGTACACATGGAAACGGATGTTGACAATGAAGGATAAGACAGTGGTGGAACGAAAGTCATTGATTGATTATGTATGTGTGGATGAACGAATGAAGAAATCTGTGATGGATGCTAGGGTGTATAGGGGTATTGGAGGGGGTCTGTCTGATCATTATGTAGTGGTAGCTAAGGTTAGGATACAAAAGAAGTGGGTGAGGAGAGCGGGAGGGAGGCGAGAGGAGGGTGGAATGGTGAGGAGGGTGGAGAGGTTGCAGGAGGAGGAAGTCAGGGAGGAGTACAGGAGAGCAGTGAAAAGACGACTAGGTGGGTTCGACCTGGAAGTTATGGAGGAAGTGGAGGAGATGAGCAAGGTGTTTAAGGATGAGATCTGTGCAGCATGTGAGGAGGTGTGTGGAGTGAGGAGAAGAGGGAGGGGAGTGAATGGTACAGCATGGTGGACAGAAGAGGTAAGAATAGCTGTGGAAGAAAAGAAGAAAGCATATAGAGAGTGGTTGGGTAGTAGAGGGAATGAAGATTCCGAGAGACAGAAACGAGCGAGGTACGTGGAGAGTAAGAGGGTGGTGAAGAGAGTAGTGAAGGAAAGTAAGAGAAGAGTAGATGAGGAATTTGGAAGGAATCTGAGTGTAAAATGGAGGGAGAGTAAGAAACTGTTCTGGAAAGAAGTCAAGAAAGTTAGGGAAGGTAGCAAGGGAAACAGTAAGGGTGTGAAAGATAAGAATGGGAGAATGCTAGCCGAGAAGCAAGAGAGAGTCGAAAGATGGAGGGAGTACTTCAGTGAGTTGCTAAATGAAAGGAATGAAGAGCCAGCAAACATAGCTGGATATGGTATGGGAGGGAGAAGAAGAGAAGTAGTGGAGGAGGAGGTGGGGATCAGGAGGTCAGAAGTGTGGGAAGCCATGAAAAGAGTGAAGTTGGGGAAAGCACCAGGAACAGATAGAGTGTGTGGGGAAATGTTGAGGTATGGTGGTGAGATAGTGATAGAATGGGTATGGAAAATGTGCAAACTAGCATGGGAGAAGGGGAGTGCACCCGATGACTGGAAGACTGGCATAATAGTCCCCCTATATAAGGGCAAAGGGGAAAGAGGAGTGTGTGGTAACCACCGAGGAATATGTCTTCTAAGCGTAGTAGGGAAGGTATACAGTAGGGTAGTGATTGAGAGAGTGAGAGTGAGAACGGAGAAATGGATAGGCGACGAGCAGGGAGGCTTTAGGAAGGGAAGAGGATGTGTAGATCAGATTTTTACCCTGAATTGTGTTGTGGAGAAGTATCTGGAGAAGAAACAAAAGGTGTATGTTGCCTTTATGGACTTGGAGAAGGCCTATGACAGAGTGGATAGAGAAGGTTTGTGGAAAGTACTTAGAATATACGGAGTAGAGGGCAAGTTGCTGAAAGCAGTGAAGAGCATGTATGAGGGTGCAAAGGCGGCAGTACGTGTGGAGAGTGAGCAGAGCGAGTTCTTTGACCTGAATGTTGGTTTGAAACAGGGGTGTGTGATGTCCCCGTGGTTGTTTACTGTATATATGGATGGAGTTATGAAAGAAATACTATCAAGAGCAGTGGATGTTGGTGTATCGCTGAAAAGGGAGGGAATTGAGTGGAAGCTACCTATACTGCTGTTTGCGGATGATACAGTTCTGATGAGTGATAATGAATGGGAGTTGCAGGGTCTGGTAAATGAGTTTGGAACAGTGTGCGAAAAACGGAATTTGAAGGTAAATACGGGGAAGAGCAAGGTTATGGTCTTCGAAAGGGGTGAAGTCACAGAGTGTGAGGTGAAGCTGAACGGTCAGGCTATGGAGATCGTCAACTCTTTTAAGTATCTGGGCAGTGTGTTGAGTAAAGATGGGACTATGGATGAAGAGGTGCGGGAGAGGGTACAACAGGGGAAGAGGGTTGTAGGAACGCTAAAAGCAGTAACAAGAAATAGGGTGGTCAGTATGGAAGTGAAGAAGTCCTTGCATGACAGTGTGGTAATCCCGACACTGACTTACGGAAGCGAAGCATGGACGTTGGTTGAGAAACTCAGACCAAGAGTGAGAGCAGTGGAAATGAATTACTTAAGGAGTGCGTCCGGAATTACATGGAGGGATAGACAGACTAATGAGGAAGTAAGAAGGAGGTGTGGTGTGGAGGTAGATGTGCTGGAAAGTGTGAAAAGGAACAACTTGAGATGGTTCGGCCATATGGAACGTATGGAAAGCGAGAGAATGACTAAGAGGGTGTACGAGAGCGAGGTGGAGGGACAGAGGGGGAGAGGTAGACCGAATATGAGGTGGAAGGATGGAGTGAGGAACTACATGAATGAAGGCGGTGCTGGTTGGGGGGAGGGGCGTCGACTGACTGGGGACAGAGGTGCATGGGGGCGGTTCGTTCGTGGCCACCCCTTCGGGGATCACGGCGTCAGGCAATAGATAGATAGATAGATAGATGTTATAGGAAAAAAGAAAGGAATATATAGAAAAATAAAGAAAGGCGAAAATCATCTACATATATACTATCAGACTCTATCAAGACAGGTCAAAAAGGAAATCAGGAAAGGAAAAACCCTAAAGCTTTTTACCAACTATATAAATCTAAAGTTAGAGATGTAATAGGCCCCCTAAAAACTTCAATAGGAAAAATAACAGAAAATTATTTAGAAATGTGCAGTACATTAAATAGTCAGTTTCTTTCCGTTTTCACTAATGAAAATTTGGCACAGATTCCAGAAGTCAATATGGTATATAGTGATAGTATAGAAAATATGTTAAGTACAGTTAGTATAAGTAGAAATGATGTGCTTAAGGAAATTTACAGACTGAAACCTCAAAAATCGCCTGGTCCTGACGAGGTATATGCTAGAGTATTAAAAGAATGCAGAAATGAGTTAAGTAGCCCATTAGCATTTTTATTTAACAAGTCTTTAGAAACAGGTTTAGTTCCAGAAGCTTGGAAGCTTGCAAATGTAGTTCCGATCTTCAAAAAAGGTGATAAATCGATAGCATCCAATTACCGTCCCATTAGTCTCACATCAATCATAGGAAAGTTGCTAGAGTCTATTATTGCTAGGAAAATTAGAAGCCACTTAGACAAATTTAACTTAATAAATTCTTCTCAGCATGGATTCACTCAGGGACGTTCTTGCCTTACTAATTTGCTTAGCTTTTTCTCAGAGGTATATGAAGCAGTAGATAGTGACAAGTCATATGGTATTATTTATTTAGATTTCAGTAAAGCTTTCGACAGAGTCCCTCATGAGAGATTGATGAGAAAGGTTGAGGCACATGGAATAGGAGGATCGTTGTTGGGATGGATTAGGTCATGGCTAATTGGTAGGAAACAGAGAGTCAGCATAAATGGTACCAAGTCAGAGTGGGGAGCAGTCAAAAGTGGTGTCCCCCAGGGATCGGTATTAGGTCCCATGTTGTTTCTTATATACATAAATTACCTAGATTTAGGTATAACTAGTAGGATAAGTAAATTCGCAGACGATACTAAAATGGGGAGATCAATTGATTCAGATAGCGATATAGAGTGCCTCCAAAGGGATCTAGATACCTTACATGAATGGTCAGTAAATTGGCAGATGAAGTTTAACATTGACAAATGCAAGGTATTAAAGATAGGGAAGATGCATACAAATGTTTAATATAAACTAGCTAATTTAGAATTAGAAAATTCAGACTGTGAGAAAGATCTAGGTGTGTTTGTTAGCAATGATTTGAAGCCTAGAAAACAGTGTATAAGCGTTCGTAATAAGGCAAACAGGATTCTCGGGTTCATCTCTAGGAGTGTGAGTAACAGAACTGCTGATGTTATCTTAAAACTTTACTTGTCATTAGTGAGACCCCATATGGATTATGCTGTCCAATTTTGGTGTCCTTATTACAGAATGGACATAGATTCATTGGAGAGAGTACAGCGTAGAATGACAAAAATGATCCATAATATTAGAAATCTTTCGTATGAAGAAAGGTTGAAGAAATTAGGTTTACATTCGTTAGAGAGACGCAGAGTTAGAGGGGATATGATAGAGGTGTTCAAGTGGGTTAGTGGGATTAACAAAGGGGACATGACAAATGTACTAAAGCTCAGTGATAGCGAAAGAATTCGTACCAATGGTTTCAAATTAGATAAATTTCGTTTCAGAAAAGATATAGGCAAATATTGGTTTGGTAACAGAGTTGTAGATGGGTGGAATGGACTACCAAGTGCTATAGTGGGGTCTAAGACGGTAGGGAGCTTTAAGATAAAATTGGATAAGCATATGGACGAGAAGGGTTGGGTGTGAGGGGGGATCAGCCGGGTTGGGCCAATCAGCACTCTGCATACCCCCATAATCCTGCGTTAATCTCTAACCGTTTTGGTAAGATGAACCTCAGGGTATTAGAGTGTTGAGCCTATAATTGGGCTTTGTAATTGAAGTGGGGTTGTGTGGGACAGGGATCTGCCTTGCTTAGGCCAATCGGCTTTCTGCAGACTCCCATTTTCTTATGTTCTTATGTTCTTATAATAAGGCTGAGGGAATGAGACTATTTATGATGATGAACATTTTATGAATGGAGGATGCCTTTAGGCACATGGACCATTTTGTTTTATCTGTGCTTTTCCTTCCTCCGTTCATTGTCTCTTAAAAAAATAAAAAATAAAAAATATATATGTGAAATTATGAATAATACATTACATTCAGTTTATGCTATGGATGACACAATTTTGGAACCAGAGATTATATACCAAAACGATGAAGTATTGGGGGATATTATCTTCCAACCAGAAAATACTATTAAAATTAGTGAAGGGATTAGATGTGAGAAAATATATAGGCCCAGACGATCTAGCTGGATGGAATATATAATAATGTCCTGACGAATTGGCAAAACCTATATATGTAATAATTATGTACTCTATTGGAGTTTGAAAATGACTACTAGACTGGAAGAGGGCTAATATAGTACCAGTCTATAACAGTGGGAGTAGGGAGCAGCCGCTAAATTATAGACCAGTGTCAGTGACAAGTGTTGTTTGCAAAATGTGTGCGAAGACTTTTAAGAAAATATGGATAAAATACTTGGTAGAAAATATATATATTTTTTTTTTTTTTTTTTTTTAAGAGACAATGAACGGAGGAAGGAAACACACAGATAAAACAAAAAGGTCCATGTGCCTAAAGGCATCCTCCATTCATAAAATGTTTGTAACAACTGGATTTAAACATTTGTAGATTGTAAGTTTGTGGAAAGCAATTCGAGGGAAGTGAATTCCAAAGAGTAGTAGCTCTGGGGATAAATGAATTCTGATAAGCAGAAGTCCTGCATTGTGGAGGAGAAAGTGTAAATTCATGGGCACTCTCAGCTGCCCTAGTTCTACGGGGAAAGATGTGGAGAGGCGGCACAATTGAAGCAAGTTCCTCGGAACAATTGCTGTGAAAATATCTGAAAAAATGTAGTTACTATAAGACAATTTGGATGTTACTATTCTGCTGAACTTTTATGATAGGGTAGTATATATACTACAAGAAAGAGAAGGATGGGTGGACTGTGTGTATCTTGGTATAAAGAAGGCATTTGGCAGAGTTCCTCATAGTAGACTTACATTAAAAGTGATGAAGTTTGTAGGGGTTCAGGGTAATTTGTTGAAATGGATGGAGAAATATATCTCGGGAAGACAGATGAGAACAATGATTAAAGCCAGATTATCAACATCTATCTATATGCTCAGGCCCAATCCCCATTTTGGGGGTAGCCGACTCAAGACAGAGCAAGAACAGGGAAAACACAAAAACATCATAAAACAAAAAATAAACACAGATAAAAAACACAAACTCTCACACATCCAGGTCACCCAGGAGAAGACCCAGAGACCAGGGTTACCAAGGTCGCTCCAGCACTCCCCCGGCCCCTGACCACCCGGAGAGGTTCCGATCTCGGCAGGCAGACATGCAGCGGAGCCAAAGCCACAAGCCCTCCCACCACACTTCCAGGCACACCCTTCATATTAATCGTCTCCCCGGGCCAGGCGCCTGATGGACTATTATCTAGTCCAACTTGCGCCCGACCCCTTACTCCAAATGACCACGTGTTCACTCAACTATTCACAAGCATTCTCCATTCACTCTTGTCCACCACCACTTCCCCTGCCTGATCTATAGTCATTCCTCTATCATCCAAAGCCTTTCTTACACAGACTCTCCATCTCAATGGGGGTCGTCCTGCCCTTCTATCTCCCCTTGTATCTGACTCACATATTCTCTTTGTAAGCCTTTCATCTCCCATTCGTTCAACATGACCATACCAGCTCAGCACCCTTCTGTCCACTCTGGCTGACAAATGTTCCTGCTGCCCCACTCTCCTACGTATCTCTTCATTCCTCAATCTGTCTCTACGAGTAACTCCACACATACTCCTCAAGCAGCTCATCTCCATCACATCCAGCCCTCTTTTCTCCTTTTTCTTCAGAGCCCATGTCTCAGCCCCATACATCACTGTTGGCACAACAATTCCTTGATACAGTGCACTTTTTACTTTCACTCCGAGATTTCTCGTCTTCCACATACTTCCCATTGCTCCGAAAACCTTCCTTCCTTCACACACTCTCTGTTTTACCTCCACTTCCATACCTCCACTCCTGCTTATTGTTCCTCCTAGATATTTAAAACACTCTACTTGTTCCAATATTTCCCCATCCAGCCTCACATCTAGATTCACCCTATGCTCTCCCCTATTACACACCATTACTTTACTTTTATTGACGTTCACCTTCAGTTTCCTCCTTCCACAAACCACACCAAACTCTTTGACTACCTGCTGCAGTTTCTCATCAGAATCCGCCACCAATGCTGTGTCATCAGCGAACAGCAACTGATTCAACTCCCAATCTCTACCATTCTTTCCTACTAAACCCAATCCTCTTCCCATAGTTCTCCTTTTCACCTCCCTCACCACACCATCCATAAACATATTAAACAGCCATGGTGACATTACACAACCCTGTCGCAAACCTACCTTTACCTCAAACCATTCACTCAACTCACCATTTCCTACTCTCACACATGCTCTGCTCCCTTCATAAAAACTCTTAACTGCTTCTAACAAATTTCCTCCTATTTCATAAATCCTTAACACCTTCCACATTGCTTCACGGTCCACACGATCATACGCTTTTTCCAAGTCCATAAAAGCCCAAAATATCTCCTTATGCTTCTCTAAATACTTCTCGCATAACTGTCTTACTGCAAACATCTGATCCACGCACCCTCTTCCCCTCCTAAAACCGCACTGTTCTTCTCCTATTGCAACTTCCGTACACTTTATTATCCTCTCTATCAACACCCTGCCATACAGCTTTCCAACCATTGACAATAAACTAATACCTCTATAACTTGAACACTCCTGCCGATCTCCCTTCCCCTTGTACAACGGCACAATACATGCACTCTTCCAGTCTATTGGTACCATTGACACAGCAAAGCACACATTGAAAAGTCTCACCAACCAATCTATTATCACATCTCCACCCTTCTTTATACACTCCACAGCAATACCATCCAAACCTTCTGCTTTTCCCGCTCTCATTTGTTTCACTGCTTCTTTCACCTCATTTTCCTCAATCCTTTCATTCATTCCCTGCCACCTGGGTGGCCTGGGTAACCTATCTCCATCCACCTCTGCTTCAATCACTGCTTCTCTTCCATCTCTTGTATTTAACAAAGATTCAAAATACTCGGCATATCTTTTCCTCACTTCAACTGGTTCCACTAGTAATTCTCCATTTTCATCTTTCACTGACTCTTCCCTCTTTTGTCCTCCTTTCCTTACTTTATTTACCTCCTTCCAGAACATCTTCTTTCGTTCTTCAAAATTCTCACTCAGCCTTTGGCCCCACCTTTCGTTTGCATCTTTTTTCGCTTCTCTAATTTTCCGTTTTGCCTCTCTCCTTTTCTCCTTGTACCTCTCCCATACCTCAACACTACCATCCTGTAAAACCCTCTCAAAACACTGTCTCTTCTCCTCAACTGCCTTTCTCACCGTATCATTCCACCACTCGCTTCCCTTCCTGATACCTCTGCCTCCTACTTTCCTTTTGCCGCATACTACCTCTGCACTTGCTTTCACTCCTTCCTTAAACTGTTGCCATTCAATCTCTACTTCTCTCTCTTCCATCTCTCTCACTTCCATCCACTTTTCATTTAGTCTTTCCTTGTACTCCCTCTCTTTTTCACTCTTCTCTAACTCACTAACTTTTATTACCTCTCTTACTTCACGCTTGTCTCTTATTCTCCTGTAACTCTTAACTCTGAGCTTTCCCTCCACCAGGTAATGATCTGACATACCCTCCGCCTCACCTCTCATCACATTCACATCCAGCAGTCTACACAATCTTTCCCTTGTCACCAGCACATAATCCATCAATGCCCTCTCTACAGTCTCTCCCCTCACAAGTCTATGCCAGGTGTACTTGTGTATACGCCTTTTTTTGAAGAACGTATTACCTACACTCAATCTACACTCTTCACATACATTTTTCAGTCTTTCTCCACTCTCGTTTACACCATCCACACCAAAACTACCGATGACTCCCTCAACAGGCTCATTTCCTACCCTAGCATTTAGGTCCCCTAAAACTATAACATTTTCATTTTCATCAAACCCTTGCAGACAATCTCTCAAATCCTCCCAGAAACCCTCTACCTCGTCTAACTCTCTTTCACTTCCTGGTCCATACGCACTTACAAAAACCCACCTTTCACCCTTAAACCGCATTCTCACCCACATTAGCCTTGATGACACCTCTTTCCACTCTTTTATAAACTCTCTCAACTCCTCCTTCACAATAATAGCCACTCCTTCTTTCCCCCTGACTCCCTCGTCTACTCCAGACTTTCTACCGATCACGTTTCCAAAATCCACTTCTCCCTCTCCTTTCATCTTTGTTTCATTCAGTGCAAGGACATCATACATCCTTCTTTCAAATAACCTTCCAATATCCTCTCGCTTCTCACTCGCACCACATCCACGCACATTTAAAGCTCCTACTCTCAGGGTCCGGGACCACGAACGCGTTCCCTCGCCCCTATCTCTGTCTCGTTTTTTTGGTAGATTAATTTAAGGGGAGAAGGATACCAGGCCCCCCGCCCCCGATCCCCTTTAGCCGACTTCTACGTCTCACCGGAGAAAAGCGGTGGTGGAAATTTCTCACCCCTCCACCACAGAGGAGGCTACCTGCACCAGAAAGTGGCGGGCGTTGGGGTCGCCGCATCCCTACGCCATTTGAAAAAATTAGAGATGCAGAAGGAGAAAAAGACAGAAGGGGCTATGGGAAGTAGAGGACACCAACCCTCACTCTGACAAAGGGTCAGCCCACCACTAGCATGGAAGGATGTTAAAGGGCTTTCCCACTTGTACGATTTGACACAATTTTCCGTCGCTGACTGCTTATTGTATGACTTTCGCAACAAAATTTAACGATTTTTCAATTGTGACCGTTACAATAAAAATGTTGCCAAGCACTCGGCAACACGTTTGACGATACTCGTCAACATCCGTCGGCAACATATACGGTGGCTCATCGATGTCATCGGCAACCGCATACAACAATTGTCAAATTTGAATTTCAGGTAAACGTTTTGGAACAAATTTATGCAGTGACTGAATGATTCCCCGGCGATCCTTGCAGACAGTGAGCAATGGTAATGTGAAACTTTTTAATTGCACTCAGGTAAATGTGACCCCCCCCCCCCCTCCGTGTTTGCTGATATATAAACAACATTTATGAGTCTCATACACCATTCTCACCTCAATCTCCGCACGTACTTGTCAAGTCTCAGCAAGAGACGATAGTTTTCGGTTTCGTAAACTTACAGATTATTTTACAAATGATTGTTATAACGATTGTTTTCGTTTCTTTGTCTACAATAGGTGATAGGATAGTAAACTGGGAGAAGTGATAACTACCAACAAAGAGGGAACTCATCACATTATTGAACTTGGGCAATTGCAAGAGGTCAATGGCAATCACCTGGAAGAGCTTACCAGGGACTGGGTAAGGGTGTAGGTTAGCTTGGAGTGTTAGCTTAGGTTTTGTTCTAGCACAAGTTTCACACGCATTTATGTGATCTGCAACATCCTTTTTCGTGGTTTTCCAGTAGAATTATTGTTGAGCCATGAACAAAGCTCTTTCAATCTCAGGGTGACCAACAAAGACTGAACCATGAATGTAAGGAAGGGTTTAATTTACTTTAGTGTTAGGTATAACGAGTTGAAGTACGTGCCTTTCCAACTGATTGTTACCTTTAATCTCTCGTTTGTGATATAAAATGTTTCCTATGATAGTCCATTCCGCAAAATGTACTTATACTCTTTTCTTTAGTTCATCATTATCCTGTTCTAGAGCAACAAAAAATCTAATTTAGTGAAGGATCACCTCTCTGGGCTATGATCATATTCTCATCAGACAACTTAAGTGTTTTTTATGTTAGCCACAATAGCAGGGTTACGAGAAAGGGCGTCCGCTAACACATTTCGGTGACTTTCAACATAAATTATTTTAGGGTTGAAACTCAACAATATGAACTTCAACCGTGCCCTTCTTCCATATAGGTTGGTATGGTCAAACACATTTAAGAGGGCTTTATGGCAAGCCCACACTTCAATGTTATAGCTAAGGATTTTGTCCTTGAAGGATAGGAGTGCCCATATCAAGGCTGCTCCTTCGAGATCAGTGACAGACTAATTAGATTCTGCAGGTTTTAGGATCCTGCTAGCATAACCTAGGGGTTGGAGTTTATCTCTACAGTCCTTCTGCATAAGACACCCTCCAAAACCCTGGTAAGAAGCATCAGTGTGGATGACGAATGGGCATGAATAGTCTGGATAAGCAAGGCAGGGAGGATTAGTTAATTCAGCTTTCAACTCTAATAATGATTTATGATGTTCTTATTTCAAATTAAAGTCAACATTTGTTCTAAGTAGATTGAACAGCGGCTTGGCTTTCTCAGAAAACCCTAGAACAAAACTCCTATAGTACCCACTGAGTCCCGAAAATGTACGTAACTGCTATACGTTTTCTGGTCGAGGGAAATCAGAGATTGTCTTTGTTAAATCTAGTTAAGCGTTGATTCTTTCAGTTGGCAATTCGTGGCCAAGAACTTCAACTTCAGCCTTTAAGAAGTTGCACCATGTGTGTTTATTTTGTAAGCCTGTATCTTTAATTAAGTGTATGCAAGATTTTGTCTTAACTCTCAATGTGAGATTCAATATCAAGGAACAATACTACCACGTCATCTATATACTGTACATTTGGATATCTCTTCCTAGGTGGCCTGCACGAATGTTGCACATACGTCTTTGGAAGAAGGTTGGACTAGTTTTGAGTCCTTGGTGGAGTCTATTGAATTCAGTAGCGTTGAAATAATATGAAGGTTGTGTTATTATTTGGAATTTGGGAACGTTTGGCCAAGGTCTGTTATTATGTATGACTCAGTGCTGTGCTGTCTACTAGTGTTCCCGGCCTATAATATTGATTGATATGTTCCTAATAGATGCCTTCACAGTAGCCGTATGTCCGACACTTTTTGTGGGATTTGTTTGATTGATGGCCAGATATAGACCATAGCGGACAATACATAAATGTTGTCCGGGTCCTTCAATATCATTAGTTCCTATAATATATTCCTGGTAATTTATTCATTAACCATTGCCGTTACCAAACATGGGAGATCTAAGTTACGCTTTTGTTGCGACAGGGTGCGAAATTGTTATATATCATAACTAGTTAATGTACCTGAATAACACTGGGTTAATCCTTTATAAACAGGTGTATCATTACCATTTAATTGTGGCTAACACTAGAAGCTTATATTATACTATTCAGGGATCTTTAAGATTGAAATATATCCTCAATAAAAAAAAAACATAATATCCATAGATACCTCGACCATTACAAAGACATTATCGGTCTTGTCCCTCTCTGTATTCCTGGAAGTTGGCCAGACCATCGTGTTTGTATTTCTCTTTCGTATCCTGTATTGCATATTTCCTTGCTTTACATTTTCGTTTCCCTTGTCCTGAGTCTGTATTGCATATTATATCCACTCCTTTCTTCCTGTTCTTTGCCTTATGTTAGTATTCAGTGTGCATACTATCCATATCACACATACACAAAATGCAAACATAATTTAGTATTAGTTACCACAGGAAATATTTTGTTTTGAAAGTCAAGCACTTAATAATATTATAATGTACACGTGTTAATGATGTTGTGTTTACATTTACCCTTCTACATTAATTTTGTCCTTCTTGTTTCACGTTATCCCTAGTATTATATTATATATATTATATACCGTATATATTATATATATTATTTTGTTCTATATTCCAACTACTCCCTCTCGGGCATAGGCTGAGAGCCTGCACATTCACCGCTAAACACGGTGAAGGCCGTGAGGTCTTGTTCCAGCCTAGGAAGTGAGACAAGTGAAGCACGAGCTACAACCATACCCTCGCCATCCTGCCATCACAGACGCACGGCTCTTGGTTGCTCACTCATGACTCGAAGCAGTCCCACTTCTGAGGCTGCTTTGCCTTTATGCTTCACTGTCTCATCTCCTCGACTCGGACCCTCACTCTCAGAACGCCACCTATTGAGCATTTAACTCACTAGGCATTGCCCCCCTGTAGCATATTTTGAATATGGGAATATTCATACACTGTTAATTAATCAGGGAACAATGAGGGTATTGTTTGGCGTTTCGGTGGGCTATGTGGTAATGCACTGATGCTAGGTACAGCACAAATTCTATCCCAATAATATCTTCCCATTGACATATCAGGATTTGAACCCAGGACCTTTGGATTACCAGTCCAGTGGCAAGACCACTCCACCATACCTCCCCTATATATTATACTCTAAAGGGAACTTTAAGATTGCAAAAATACCATCAATAAAAAACATAATTTTCGTAGATCAAATTTCTGATCCTTCGACCATTACATAAACATTCTTGCTTTCTCGGTCTTGTCCTTCTCTGTATTCCCGGAAGATGGCCAGAACATCTTGTTTGTATTTCTCTTTCGTATTTTCTATTGCATATCCACTTTCTTTTCGCTATTAGTTTCCCTTGACCTGATATTATATTACATAATTATATCCATTCCTGTCTTCCTATTCTCTGCCTTAGTATAGTGTTCAGTGTGTACACTAGCCAATTTACACGTTCACAACATGTAAACAAAGTACAGTATTAGTTACCCCAGGACATATTAGTATGTGGAGTCAAGTACTTAATTGTACAATGTACACGTGTTAAATATGTGTACATTTATCCTTCTACATAATTATGTCCTTCTTGCCTCACGTTATCCCTAGTATTCTTCTTTTTCTTTGTTTCCTGTAGCTTATGTCCTTTCATCTATATTTTTCACTGTTCTATAATTATTCTTCACTTACTTTCTTCCCATATATGTTTTCCTCTTACATATGTCTTCTCTTTTTCCCTTGTACAGTGTTTATCCTTCTATGATTCTACTCTTGTTGGTCCTCTTTCTTTCTTCCCTCTTAGTAATAACATCTGTGTTGGCCAGTAGTATACTGTGATATATATTTTTACACTGCCAAAAAGCCTTCTGTTGGCTTTGGTTTACATTTTGTACAGGTAAGCATATTTGCCTATATTTGACGAACAACAACCATTTTCTCCTCCACTATTAAAATGTGCGGCTCATGGCCGAATGGTTACGATGCCCAACTCTTCCAAATATACCTGGAGTGAATGGGCTCTAATCCTGATCAGGATACCTCCCTCCCAACCTGTTTGACATTATCATTATATTAAGAAAACTAGTTCCATCATAATCTGTGAAAGTGTCCTCTAATGAATAAATACAATTTTCCCTTTTTACCAGAATGCGGATGTTAAGTTCTTCAGCAACTTTATGATTTATTCCACACTTTACTAGTTCGCCTTTATTATAAATTCTTCAACTCCTCCTAACTATTATTTTGGAGACAATGTTTTTGATTTCAAGATGTCCAGCAATATGTGATTTTCGCAAGCTAGTCATACATTTTATGATTTATCAGAATTCAACCACATACTATAATCCATCTCCAAAGAAACAAACCTACACATACACATACAATTGCCTGTTGTGAACAAATTGAAGAGCCATTATTCAGGACCTTTCCTCATCAACCGTGTCCCAAATCTTGTTATCTGTATTTTTCTATATGGATGAGGGAAGCAAGAGGCAGCACTGCCTGTGACGAGTACCTCACCCAAGGTGAAAAAGTAACAGGACCAAAATCAAGGAATGTTCAACCAAAATGACTGGACACATAGAGTTTGAAGCAATTTAGGTCATAGGATGAGGGGAAGATGGCTTCAGGGAGAGAGTTCCAGAGCACAGCTGTTGAATATAATAAAATATTGGGAATATCGTTTCACTCTTGGATTAGAGAGTTGCACAGAGTAGGGGTGGGATTGTGTTGCAAGACGGGTGCTACATAATATACATAAAGGAGGTGGTATAAATTGAGAGAGCGCTGAGGAACATTGATTATTGTTGTTTTATACCTATTGTATACCTCACCTTGTGTTGATATATATATATATATATATTTGAGTTTACGCTTCCTCCCCAATAGAAGAATCCACAAATACCTGTTTTGGCTAGCATAACAGTTATCTTCTACATTGGTTAATTATGTGTATTTGTGCATGTGTGTGTATGTGTGTTTGTTAGTCCAATTAGGCTACGTGCCTGACCTTTATAATTGTCGTTGTCAGGAGGCTAATGTGTACTCCGTTTTGTTCTTATTGTAACATTCCATGTCTGTTTTTTTAACCTTCTCTCTCTTTATTTGTGTGCCATATCCAGAAGTAGCCTCTGTAGCCAGTATTCTTTTTGACAGAGACCTCATCCGCAGATACCTGAGCCAAGCAACCAAAGAACAATGACCCAGTGCGATCGGCCACTGTTGTCGTTTCTCTGTAGGTCTTGTGTGTGTGTGTGTGTGTGTGTGTGTTTGGGGGTAAGGGGTGACAGCCCTATGTGCATCGGTACCGTGTTAGTCCTGTTTGTGTTAGTCCTATGTGCATCAAACTGTATGTGTCAATGATGTGTGTGTCCGTCCTGTGTGTGTACGTTAGTCTTGTGTGTGTCTGTCCTGTGTGTATCAGTCATAGTCAGTCAATTGGTGTCAGGGTTCTCATACAGTGATATCCCCTCCCGTCCCACTACCTCCACACCGGCTGCCTCACTTGTCAACAAAACTGTTATACGATAGATAGACCCAGTCTAGAGCATTACCTCATTAGTGGTTTTTTTACGTCATGGTGTGGGAAGTAATATTTGTTTGGTAGTATAGTTATTGCATTTATCTTGTTGCAGTATATTTTCCTACCAAGATGAGTAACTTAGAGGAGAAAGAATGGTTCTACACCAAGCTCGATTCTATTGTTGAACAGTGCCACCCACGGGACACACTCATGGTCCTTGGTGACTTCAATGCAGTTACTGGCACAGATAGGTCTGGTATGTGTCGGTCCTCATGGCTCTGGCACCCGGAATGTCAACAGTTTTCTCTTCCTGAACTTCGCAAGGTCAGGGAAGCTGAGGATTGCGAGGTCCTATTTTCAGAGACCAGATCTACACCGCTGGACTTATACTCCAATGCTGGTGGTGTGGCTAAGGAGATCGATCACATACTCGTATGCCCTCGCTGGAGGACCCTCCAAAACTGCAAGTTTTTTAGGAGTGTTGAGTTTTTTGCTACCAACCACAGGCTTGTTGTTGCTACACTGAAACTACGACTCTCGAAACCAAAACAATCTCAAAGTGTTTTTCCCCAAGGTTCCATCTTTAGAGGCTCAAGGATGAGGAGTTTGGAAGGGAGTATTCAGTGGCAGTCTCGAACCGGTTTGAATCACTTGGTCCCCTAGAGGATCCAGTAGAATTGTGGGAAAACTTTAAACGTGGAGCCCTGTCAGCAGCTGATGAATGTATTGGTGTCAAACGACAGCTTCTTTCAGTGGATGTCCAACCACCAGTGCCTAATCCACCAATTAATGAACACCCTCTCTCCCTTGCTGAGGTAATGGATGCCGTGGCTAAGCTGAAGGGTGGGAAGGCTCCTGGTATTTATGGCATTCCTGGAGAACTACTGAAAGCTGGAGGTGAGTCCATGGTCCATGGATTACATGCGGTCCTGACTGCCGTATGGCAGACCGGTACCATTCCTCCTGACTGGAAAAGGGGTCCAGTCACCCCTATCTGGAAAAGGAAAGGGGACCGACATGACTGCAATAACTACCGTGGTATTACACTACTCAGTGTGCCAGGCAAGGTTTTCGCCCATATTGTGCTGGTGCGAATCCGAGGCCACCTGCTAAAGTAGTAGAGACCTGAGCAATCTAGGTTGGCACCCAAGAAGTCAACATTTGCCTGGATTCTGGCGATCTGGGTACTCGTGAAACGCCTAATTGTTTTTAAAAAGGCTGCTTGCAGTCTATGTTGATCCCAGTACATAATCCTGATTCCTGGTGTCGATATCAGTGTAGCGACCTTCTAAGCGAAGTTGCAAGTGCTAGAACTATAAGCCACAGTTAATGATCGGTTGCTTGGATACACATAACTTTTCAATTCAATTCAAATTCAAATATCTTTATTCGCACATATATGCACTATACAATACAACAAAAAATAAAATATAGATATAAATACATTTAGTTAACCAGTACATACGAATGATATCATCATCTTACATTTTTCCCTAGACAATGGATTTCCAGTACCTTTATCCCTGGTAAAACAGAGTTCTCTCACTTGTTCACATATTCTAATAGTTTCATTTTGATGTTCGCATGTCTTACTCCATTCTGTATGTATATTTTCAACATCCATATTATATTTACTAGTCAATAGTCCTATATTATACCTCCCATGACTGAGTGAGTCCCAATTTTTGCCATGTTTACCACAGTTTTCACTAGCTCATTTTTAGTATTAAATGCCATCTGAATAAATTTTACACAGCGCTTTGCACACCAAAGTTGTGGCGTCACATCCTTAGCTAAATGTGGAAACATATTAGAGTGTATGGCCATGGTACTCTCCACACCCACCTAACAGCCACCCGCCATGCTCTGTACACATCATTCATACAATTATCAAATAGGGGTAAGATCTGGGATCCATAAAAATGAGTACAGTATCTCGTAAATAGTTTCTAATATCTGAGCTACAGTGCCTAAAGTCTGCTAAAAAAAGATTACTAAGTCTGTTAAAATCTCCAATACACTTAGATGCATACAAATTATACACATTATCATATAGCACATGGTCTAAATGAACAACTTTTGTAACTATTTGTACAGCTTCTCCATTAATCTTAATACCAGGATCAGGGGGAGTCCTTGTCCCTGACTTACAAACCATCAACTGGCTCTTTTTTAGAATTAAAAATCATATGATAATATCGAACATACTCTTCACAAACTAAGGTTATTTTTTTTAGTGCCTGTACACTTGGTGCCAATAAGGTTAGCTCATCCGCAGATGCATATGCTCCTGCAAAAACACTTCCCATTTAACACCCAACATCTGTTCTTTTTAAGGATTCCAAAAGACCGTCAATATATTTACAAAATAACACAGGTAATATTACCCCTCCTTGGTTTACACCATTCTGAACATGAAACTAATCATACATTTCACTATTCCATTTGACTCGTAACTTTTGATTGATATAATTATGTATTTAACAAGAGCCTACACACAAGCGGAAATACATTTCGTGATAAGAGTATAGACAAAAGTTCACAGTAATTTACTCTATCCAATGCCTTACTGACATCCAAAAACAGCCCGTACACAGTATTACCTTTACGAATATAACATGATTTGAATGACCCACTACCTATCACTCCGTCCCAGGTTATAAGTGGAAGACGTGTAGTAAGAAGTTTTCCGAGGATATAGGTTAGGGATGAAATCCTCCAGGATAGATCTTGGGTTCAAACAGACAATTCTGTACTTGATGAGTGACTTCAGTATGACTATTATTCCTACTCAGGTACTCAGACTTCTTGATGTTTTAATTGCATTCAGTCATACCCAAGCAGATACTGCATGTTCCTATTTTTCCCTACATTTTTGTGGTATGATTTTAATTATCTCCGTTAGCTCTCTGCTTCAATATATCGCTCTTTGCCAGAACATTTAATGTGTTCCTTCAAATCTTCACAGGATCAAAAATGTTGCCAGTATGGGATGTCCTTATAACAGTTACTTTTATGGAAGGGTAGAATTCAATCCAGAGGGAAGGACTCAGCCTACCACATTTGATTACTGGCTCAGGTTATTGGGTTTCCTGGGATGAAACTGCAGCAGCGTGTGCGTGTTTTTGGGAGGGTGTACGTGTATGTATGTGTTTGTGTGCACGCGCACCTTTACATCCTGAACCATTAGTGGGCATCCTTGGAAGATATTTACGAGTTGTACGAGTTGTACGGATATGTAATATTAGTTTTGCAGCCAGGAATCCAGCTCATGTTACTTTGGTTAATTACTATGGTCTGTTTGTTGTATAGCTGACGGTAAAGTGCCATGTCCACATCATGTGTTATCAGATAGTACCTATATTCTGTAGTGAAATGTGTTGCTAATTATGAAAACTTAGTATTATTATGATGCATATAAATTATATATTAATTACATATATTGCCATTTAATATTGCAAAATCAGTTTACTGTGAGGTGAATAAAATCCAACTATCCTATGTTACTGAGAGTTACGGATTTATGATGAAAGTAGAAGTGTACTCGACGGAGTAACTAAGCTCATGTTAAAACCAATGTGTAAATGTGTGTTTCTCTCTCTCTCTCTCTCTCTCTCTCTCTCTCTCTCTCTCTCTCTCTCTCTCTCTCTCTCTCTCTCTCTCTCTCTCTCTCTCTCTCTTTAGATTGATACGTTCCCAATAGATGGCTTCACAATAGCCATAATATGGCTATTGTGAAGCCATCATATTATGTCCGACACGTGTTGTGGGATTTGTTTGATTAATGGCCAGATATAAACTATAGGGACAATATATAAATGTTGTCCGGGTCCTTCAATATATTTAGTTCCTATAATTGATACTGTTTGCATTACCTGCCCACTTAACCATTAACCATTTCCATAACAAAACATGAGAGATCAAATTTACAATATAATTATGGAGGGATGTGTAACAATACAAACTAAAACATAAATAACTAAAGTACCCGTCAAACTATGGCTGATATATATATAATATATATATACTTTATATATATATATATATATATATATATATATATATATATATATATATATATATATATATATATACATATATATATATATATATATATATATATATATATATATATATATATACATATATATATATATATATATATACATATATATATATATACATATATATACATATATATATATACATATATATATATATATATATATATATATATATATATATATATATATATATATACATTATATATATATATATATACATATATATATATATATACATATATATATATATATATACATATATTATATATATATATACATATATATATATATATATATACATATATATATATATATATATACATATATATATATATATATATATACATATATATATATACATATATATATATATATACATATATATATATATATATACATATATATATATATATATATACATATATATATATATATATACATATATATATATATATATATACATATATATATACAGTATATATACATATATATATATATATACATATATATATATATATATATATATATATATATATATATATACGGTATATATATATTGTATATATATATATTTTTCTTTTTCTTGAAGGCATGTCAAATTAAATAATACAGCATAATTAGTATTTATATATTTCTTATTTAGAGATTGAATTTAGCTTGCAATTTTACGTTGTTGGTCATTTAGTAGATATAAGAGAGAACCGAAGTTGTCGGAGGGTTGTTGGATTGTTGGAGGTTGTAACGTTTCAGCTATAACATTAGCCATGATCACACAATTGGTTATGATAAGTATAGGTACAGAAGCAGTTTATATTAGGGGTCCTAGGTTTTCGCGTCGCTTATGCTGCACAGATGGGCGGGGCTAGTCGACGATCTGCGTTCGTGGTTGGTTGGCTACTGCTAGCTGCGCCCTACGTCTGCTGATTGGCTGGTTGGACACCGGGGCATCATCAGGTGGGCGTTGGCTAGGGGGTGTTGCAGGGTCATTTCCTTCTTGGTGTCTGTGGGGGTAGGATCTCCTCGCTGTGGGAAGAATTTGTAGGTCCAAGGTCTGGTTTTAAAGTGTAGGGTTAAGGGCTTGTATGTAGATGGCTTCACGGATGGGGAGGCGTTTAGGGTCAGGTTCATTAACTAATAATTGGAGGTGTTGGTTTCTATGTCTTTAGGAGTTAGTTTGGGGTGGCCTGGGCTGTTGTAATGATTGTTTATAGAGCCAGATTGTAGATGGAGTGAAAGACGACGGGTCAAGCGAGTCTGGGTCATGCCGATATATATTGTACGGGGTCCACAGTCCCCGTGGGTACAAGAGTGTTGGTATATCACATGATCTAGATTCAGTTGTTTTTTGCCGTTGGCGGGGCAATTACGTAGTACAAGTTGGGAGGTTTTGGGGGATTTATAAAATATGCTTAGTTTGATTTTGCTGTCAATGTTGGTGGGCTGAACGTTTTTTCAGGATGATGTCTCCTATGACGGCTTCGTCTGTTTTATGGTCAGAAGACATGTAGTTTTTATAGTAGATTTTGATGTCCTCGGGCAGGTGGTGTTGGGGGCTTCATTATTGTACCATTTTTCTATGTGTTTCTTGATGGTCTTGTCAACATCAGAGTTGGAGTAGCCGTTCTTGATGAGGACTTGTATAAGGCGGTTAAGTTCGCGGTGGGTGTCTCGCCAGGATGAACAGTGAAAGAGTGCCCTCTTGACGTAGGCTGAGATGGTTGCGATGTGGTATACTTTAGGGCACTCATTTTTGCCATTGAGGCAGAATCCATTATTCGTGGGCTTCGTGTAGACTGTAGTTTTGAAGCCTATGTCTTGATTAGTAAGTAGAATGTCAAGGAAGGGTAGTTCCCCTTCAATTATTTCTTCATAGGTGAAGTTGAGTTCTGATGCTGTGATGAAGCGTTGCTGGAGTTCTCGTAGTTCTGCGAGGTCCTTCACCCGCACAAAGATGTCATCGACGTAACGGCAGTAGATGGAGGGGCGGTGGGTTGCTAGGAGGTCCTCGACAGCGCCCATAAAGAAGTTTGCGAAGAGTATACCAATGGGGCTGCCCATAGCCACACCATCTATCTGCCGGTACATGTTTCCTCGGGGGCAGATGAAGGGAGCTTCTTTGGTACATAGCTCCAACAGCATCCGAAGGGTTTATTCAGGGATGTCTAAAGGTGGGGAGGTAGGCGAGTGGTATACCCGACATAGGATCATGGCAATGGTCCTATCCACTGGTACATTAGTGAACAGGATTTCTACGTCGAGTGAAGCGATAAGGTCATCATCTTGGACGACCAGGCATGGGGCTTTGTCAGCTCGTGGCATGGTGATGTTGGGGTTTTCCCGTAATTGTTTGGCTGCCTGGGTGTGTTGTTTATGGAGTATACCCGTGGCTCTCACTCCAGCAATATCAGCCATAAACAACACACCCAGGCAGCCAAACAACTACTGGAAAACCCCAACATCACCATACGACGAGCTGACAAAGCCCCATGCCTGGTCGTCCACGACAAGCAAGGATACCTGCAAAAAATGGACTCGATCCTCTACAACAAGACAAAATTCCAGTGAATATCCCAAAACCCCACAGACGAAATTAAAAGGAAGGCCCATCATCTCAACCATCAACGGCAAGACTGACGGATTCTACCTAAAAAAAACTTGTCTGTGAATTTTCCCCAGGATATGCTTACGGCACCGTAAAAACCCACAAGCCGGAAAACCCCTTCAGACCTATAATCTCTCAAATCCCGACGGCAACTTACCAAATAGCGAAGACCCTTAACAACCTCCTGACGCCGTACGCCCCCACTCAACACAGCTTATCCTCTGCCACGGATTTCCTAGAAATCCTCTGTGATGCCCCACAGACTGATGATGACCTAATCGCTTCACTCGACGTAGAAAGCCTGTTCACTAATGTACCAGTGGATAGGACGATCGACATCATCAATCCCTTCGTATGCTGTTGGAGCTATGTACCAAAGAAGCTCCCTTCATCTGCCCCCGAGGAAACATATACCAGCAGATAGATGGTGTGACGATGGGCAGTCCCCTTGGTGTACTCTTCGCAAACTTCTTTATGGGTGCCATCGAGGAGGACCTCCTGGCAACCCACTGCCCCTCCATCTACTGCCGTTACGTCGATGACATCTTTGTGCGGGTGAAGGACCTCGCAGAACTACAAAGAACTCCAGCAACGCTTCATCACAGCATCAGGGCTCAACTTCACCTATTAAGAAACTACTGAAGGGAAACTACCCTTCCTTGACATCCTAGTTACTAATCAAGACATAGGCTTCAAAACAACAGTCTATACGAAGCCCACAAATAATGGACTCTGCCTCAACGGCAAAAGTGAGTGCCGGAAAAGATACCACATCGCATCCATCTCAGCCTACGTCAGGAGGGCACTCTCTCACTGTTCCTCCTGGCGAAACACCCACCACGAACTTAACCGCCTTGCACAAGTCCTCATCAACAACGGCTACTCCAACTCTGATGTTGACAAGACCATCAAGAAACACATAGAAAAATGGTAAAATAATGAAGCCCCCAACACCACCAGCTCCGAGGACATCAAAATTTACTATGAAAACTACATGTCGTCTGACCATAAAAAAGACGAAGCCGTCACAAGAGGCATCATTATGAAAAACGTCCAGCCCACCAACACTGACAGCAAAATCAAACTAATCATATTTTATAAATCCCCTAAGACCTCCCAACTTGTACTACGTAATCGCCGCGCCAAAGCCAAAAAACAACTGAATCTTGATCATTTGGTATACCAAAACTTTTGTACCCACAGGGACTGTGGACCCCGTAAAATGTATATTGGCATGACCCAGACTCGCTTGACCCGTCGTCTTACCCTCCATCTACAATCTGGATCCATCAAAAATCATTACAACAGCCCAGGCTACCCCAAACTAACTCGTAAAGACGTAGAAACCAACACCTCCATATTAGATAATGAACCCGACCCTAGATGCCTCCCCATCCTTGAAGCAATCTACATACAAGCCCTCAACCCTACACTTAACAACCAGACCTTGGACCTACAAATTCTTCCCACAGCGAGGAGATCCTACCCCCACAGACACCAAGAAGGAAATGACCAAGCAACACCCTCTAGCCAACGCCCACCTGATGATACCCCGGTGTCCAGCCAGCCATTCAGCAGATGTAGCGCGCGGCTAGCAGTAGCCAATCAACCACGAACGCAGATCGCCGATTAGCCCCGCCTACCTGTGCAGAATAAGCAACGCGAAAACCTAGGACCCCTATTAAACTGCTTCTAAACCAATACTTATCATAACCAATTGTGTGATCATGGCTAATGTTATAGCTGAAACGTTACAACCTCCAAAAACCCAACAACCCTCTGACAACTTTGGTTCTCTCTTATATCTACTAAATGACCAACAACGTAAAATTGCAACCGAAATTGAATATCTAAATAAAAAATATATAAATGCTAATTATGCTGTATTACTTAATCTCACATGCCTCCAAGAAAATATACTACCTGGCTACACTAACTTCCAAATATATATATATATATATATATATATATATATATATATATATATATATATATATATATATATATATATACCGGTATATATATATAATTATACATATATATATACAGTATGTATATACAGTATATATTATATTGAGTATATATCACAAATACACGTGAGCCACTAAATGTTTCTAATCTCTCAGTGGGGTTAGAACCGCCGACCGTCAGGACGATAGCCGACGCTTTAATCAACTACACCACGGCAGTCTGAAAGACACTCAACCCTCTCTCCTATTTATGTTAAGGAGAAGGGAAACCCACTAGGCGAATATATTTCAATTCATACCTAGTCGTAGGATCCATATTCCAGAATACCATACAAGGATTTCTGAGTGTCCCGACGGAACTCTGGCCGAAATTGATTTAATTTAATTCTAACCCACCAAGCATAAGAGTTACAAATATTGAGTATATATCACAAATACACATGAGCCACTAAATGTTTCTAATCTCTCAGTGGGGTTCGAACCGCCGACCGTCAGGACGATAGCCGACGCTTTAATCAACTACACCACGGCAGTCTGAAAGACACTCAACCCTCTATCCTATTTATGTTAATGAGAAGGGAAACCCACTAGGAGAATATATTTCAATTCATACCTAGTCGTAGGATCCACCCAATTAGAATACTACGTAACCACGACGTTATTGTTTGGTCGAACAAGGGTAACACAATAACATTGTGAAACAATACGTTTTAGCAACGTAAAAAATATGTCGTATGCAGACCTTTTTTTATGACAAAATCATAACGTCGTAGTTACTACGTGCATAAAATGTTGTTATTCTGTAATTCATGACGTTGTACAAAAACGTTAACAATACGTCAAGTAAATATGTAACAAAAGCGTAAGCATTAGCAAAATTTAAACATTGCTCTATAACCAAATATAGACGTTATACAATGACGTTTTATGCACCTACACATATGTTTAATATTTATGTAATAGAATACGAACGTCTTCTGCATATTAAAAAATGGCTAATGATAACGTAATGACATTACCAACAACAAATGTATTGATGAAACGTATTCTAGATGTACACGAAAGGTCGTTATTTACGTTATAATAGTACAAATTTTAAAGTTTGTCAGAAATGTCTTTCGCACGTACCTACAATGTCATTACAAACGTAATGACGTTCCCAACAACAAACGTATTGATTAAACGTATTCTAGACGTATACAAAAGTTCGTTATTTACGTAATAATTATACAAATGTAAACGTTTGTCAGAAATGTCTTTCGCACGTACCTACATTGTCATTACAAACGTAATGATGTTCCCAACAACAAACGTATTGATGCAGCGTATTTTACACGTATATAAAGGGTCGTTTATTTACGTAATAATATTACAAACTTTAACGTTTGATAGAAGTGTCTTTCGCAAGTACCTACATTGTCATTACAAACGTTATGACATTCACAACAACAAACGTATTGATGAAACGTATTCTAGACCAAAAGGTTGTTATTTACGTAATATTACAATTTTTAACGTTTGTTAGAAGTGTCTTTTGCACGTACCTAAATTGGCATGACAAACATAATGACGTTCCAACAACAAACGTATTGATACAATGTATTCTAGACGTGTACAAAAGGTTGTTATTTACGAAATAATATTACAAATTTAACGTTTGATAGAAATCTCTTTCGCACGTACCTACATTGTCTTTACAAACGTAATGACGTTAACAACAATAAACGTATTGATGAAACGTATTTTAGACGTTTACAAAAGGTCGTTATTTACGAAATAACAATACAAATTTTAACGTTTGACGGAAATATCTTTCGCACGTACCTACGTTGTTATTACAAACGTAATGACATTCCCAACAACAAACGTATTAATAAAACGTATTATAGACGTATACTAAAGGTTGTTATTTACGTAATAATATTACAAATTTTAACGTTTGATAGAAATGTCTTTCGCACGTACCTACAGTGTCATTACAAACTTAATGATAGTCCCAACAACAAACTTATTAATAAAACGTATTTTAGACGTATACAAAGGGTCGTTTATTTACGTAATAGTATTACAAATGTTAACGTTTGATAGAAATTTCTTTCGCACGTACCTACATTGTCATTACAAACGTAATGACTTTCCCAACAACAAACGTTTTGATGAAACATATTCTAGTATTCTAGACGTATACAAAAGGTCGTTATTTATGTAAGAATATTACAAATTTTAACGTTTGTTAGAAATGTCTTTCACACATATATACATTGTCATTACAAACGTACTTGTATTACCAATACCCAATGTTCCGTATAAGGTTTTCTGCACATACAAAAATAGTCAGACAATACGTAGTTTCGTATTTAGTATAGGCCGATTACGTAAGACAGTAACGTATTTGACACATATAGGGATGGTAGGGGGGCGCCCAGGGAAGTACTACCGCCAAGGTTTCGGGAGACTCAGGGAATAGCCTGAATTCCATTTTCTCTCCCAGGCCTTGGTAGCTGGATACATATATTTCTGCCTCACACATCAGGGGTATCAGGAAAACCCTCTTTATATAACATACACATCCAACTTCACGACATTGCCCTACATCGCTATCCTCTATCCATAAAACACTACTCTTCCCACTACATATCATACATGTAACACTATACATATCTTTACCAATGAATCATGGCAGTACAATTATTGTTAAGAGCAAACCTGGTGGTCCCTCGGATATCCACCCCCGGCAGGGATGGGTCATCGACACAGGGCCCTCCCGGTTGTCATCATGCGACTGTGTCAAGAGCATTGCAACGTCCCAAAGCTGCTCTTCTGTACACCAATTTCTTCAAGCAGAATCCCCTACTCTCATTTTTTTGACAGAGACTCAAGTAACATCCACATCTGACACATCTAGATTTAATTTTCCAGGTTATCAACTGCTCCAAAAATTTCAGACCAAAAGGAGGTGTATGTTGCTTCGCAAAATCTGAAATTGCCCTGGAGGAGGTTACTAGTTTCAATTGTCCCTATTTTGATTATTCTATATACAAATTAATTTCGGCTGGTAAATGTAAATACATATGTTGCATCTACCGTTCCCCAAATACTCCTCCAGAGCAAAGTCTTTTTGATGATCTGTCCTCACAACTCAGTGTCCTCAACTTAATGCTTCTTCTGAAATCACTGTGTTGGGTGATTTTAATGTCCATAATGTTGAATGGCTCACTCATTCAGCCAGGACTGATGATGCTGGTCTTGAATGTAACCTATTTGCAGACTCATTTAATCTCACTCAACTAGTCAACCAACCCACCCGTGTACCAGATAATCCTGATCATAATTCCCACCTACTGGACTTATTTGTAACAACCAATTCAAACAATTATGATGTTACAGTGAGGTCCCTGCTTGGATCTTCTGATCACTGTCTGATACAGGCCACCTGTCTATCACCTACCACACCTTCCCACTCTGCACCTGTTTTGGTGACTAAATGGCATTATGATAGGGCAGACTGGGAGGGTCTTCAAGATTTCTTTATAGATATTCCCTGGACCTCTTTCTTTTCTAATGATGCACACACCACCTTGAGCCACATACAAGATTTTATAAATATTGGAATGGAAACTTTTATTCCTTATCAAAAGTACAGTAAAAGATCTAATTCACCTAAATGGTTTGACCATAATTGTGCTAGAGTAACTGAACAAAAAGCAATAGCCTACAATGCATACACAAGATCAAAAACACATTAAGCCTTTAATTACTTTAGAAACATCAGAAATACTGCCAAACCTGTATTAAATCTAACTAAATCAAACTTTCTCCACAAGCAGGCAAATAAACTTCTAAATAATCCAAATGATAACAAAATATTTTGGTCTACTCTTAACTCATATAAATCCAACTCAACTACTGCTTCATCCATTCCACCATTAAAATCTTCGACTGGCAATCTTGTAAATGACCCACGAGGTAAAGCTAACCTTCTTGCGGATATTTTCTCCACCAACTCAACCTTAGATGAAATAACTCAAGATGTCCCTGTACTTAATTTTAATTCGCCTGCAATTCCCTTACTTAAGATCCACACCAGACATGTCAAAACTATTTTGCAGAACCTCTCAGTAGATAGAGCTCCTGGTCCAGATGAAATTCCTCCATTAGTACTTAAGAATTGCTCCTTGGTGCTCGCTCCAGTATTGGCAAACATTTTCCGTCTGTGTACTCATACCTCATTCTACCCAGTATCTTGGAAAGAAGCAAACATCCATCCAGTTCCTAAAAAAGGTGCCTCTTCAGATCCATCAAACTACAGACCAATAGCTATAACCTCCACTCTTGGTAAAGTCTTTGAAATTATATTAAATAATCACATAATTAAGCATCTTGAGAATAATAAATTAATCAGTGATAGGCAATATGGTTTTAGACGATGCCGATCAACTGCAGATATTCTTTGCCTTCTTATCCATCAAATCAACCAAGCTACAGACCAACATGGTGAAACACATACAATAGCACTGGATATATCAAAGGCATTTGATAGAGTCTGGCATCAATCCTTATTGTCCAAGATGTCACACTACGGCCTTGCATTCATTAGTTCCACTAATTTCTTCTTATCTTCATAACAGAAAAATATGTGTAATGGTAGATGGCCTTTATTCTCAATTTCACTCAATACATACTGGTGTTCCCCAGGGATCAGTTTTGGCCCCAACTCTGTTCCTCATTCATATCAATGATCTCATATCTACCACTCATAATCCAATACATTCCTATGCAGATGACTCAACACTCCACAGTTCCTTCACATTTACCAATTCTTTCACCCAACCCGATCTTATAAATTCAAATATAAACACTGCAATTTCTCTGAACCAGGACCTTTCTAGAATTAATGAATGGGGACAAAAGAATCTTGTTTCCTTTAATGCACAAAAAACCAAGTACATTCAATTTTTTAACGGACAGAATCTCACTGACTCCCATATATTTTTTAATTATGTAAATATTCCCACTTCCCCTAGTATTGACATTCTCGGTGTAACATTAACTACTAACTTGAGCTCGACACATTATGTTAGAAGCATTGCTAAGAATGCCTCTAAAAAACTGGGACTCCTGTACAGAGTTCGAGAATTCTTCACTGACGAGCAGTTGGCCGTAATATATAAAAGTTATGTGCGTTCTCAGATGGATTACTGTTCACCTCTGTGGAGTGGAAGTGGAGTGGTTGCATTGAGGCAGTTGGACAAACTTCAAAATAAAGCTATTAGATTAATCAATAATCCTGCAATCACACAGGACCTTTCTTCATTATCCATACGAAGAAATGTTGATTCCCTTGCATTATTCTACAGATATTTTCACAGCAATTGTTCCGAGGACCTTGCTTCAATTGTGCCGCCTCTCCACATCTTTCCCCGTAGAACTAGGGCAGCCGAGAGCGCCCACGAATTTACACTTTCTCCTCCACAATCCAGAACTTCTGCTTATCAAAATTAATTTATCCCCAGAACTACTACTCTTTGGAATTCACTTCCCTCGAGTTGCTTTCCACAAACTTACAATCTACAACAGTTTAAATCCAGTTGTTACAAAAAAATTATGAATGGAGGATGCCTTTAGGCACATGGACCTTTTTGTTTTATCTGTGTTTTTCCTTCCTCCGTTCATTGTCTCTTTAAAAAAAAAAAAAAAAAAAAATGATACTATTATTAAATGTAAATGTAATATACCGATGTCGTCTGTACATAATTGAATTGAGATTAACAACTTACTAAGTTACAAATAATAAACATTTTCCAACAACATCTCGTGCACATGCATTATTTGTAATGATATTGTAAGAAATTCCCAGTATCAAACGTATTATATTACGTATTCTGGCCATACCCAAATGGTTGTCATTAACTTTATAACATTAAATATTTATACTTTTTATAGATGTGTCTATCAAACGTACCTGCATGGTCATTACGAACATAGTTATATTACCAACACTAAACATTACCAAATAACGTTTTCTGCACATACAGTATTAGTCAGACAATACGTAGTTTCGTTTTTACCATATTATGAAGACAGTTACGTATTTGACACATATAAATATGGTCATTGATAACGTCATACTGTTATTAAATGTAAGCATATTATGATGGCGTCGTCTGTACATACCTGAATTGTGATTAACACCATCAGTAAGTTACAAATAATAATCATTTTACAACAACATCTTGTGCACATACAATATTGTGAATAATAACGTACTAGAATTCCCAACATAAAATGTATTATAATTCGTATTCTAGACATACCCAAATGGTCGTCATTAACTGTGTAGGATAAATAATTAAAACGTTTTGTGGAAGTCTTTCACACATACTTGCATGGCCATTACGAACGTCGTTGTAACACCAATATCAAACGTTGCAGTATAAGGTTTTTTGCACATACAGTTATAGTCAGAAAATACGTAGTTTCGTATTGAATGTATTACGTAAGACGGTAACGTATTTTGCACACGTAGGGATGGTCATTTATAACGCCATAGTATTATTTAACCCGGTGAGCCCCAGCTAGTTTTTAATAAATGTACCACCAGGGCCCAGCAGGTTTTGAATTTTTTTGTTTTTCCAGAAACAATAGCGAATGGGTTACGAATGAAGGAAAAACCACTAAAAACCGATCAAAAAGCTCAAAAAATGGTCCTACAGAGCCCCCGAAAATGGATTTTACAAGAGTAAAAAATTTAAGGCAATTTCCCCCCAAAAACAGGTTTTTGCGCGCTCACACGCACACGGTTGGACTTTGAGAGTTTTCAACCATCGGCATGGGTGCGTAGGATACTTACACAGTTCCCATACAAATCTGAGCCCTCTAGGTGCCATAGGACCGGAGTAATTGGGACTGGAGTGACACTGACGCAAACGTTGCGTCGCTGGGTTCTGGTGATCGAACATTGCCGACGCAACACGTGCGACGCTGGGATCCACCAGGTTAATGTAAACGTAATATGCTGACCTCGTCTATATCTAACTCGATTGTGATTAACAATGTTACAAAAATAAATGTTTTACAACAACATCTCGTACACATTCAATTTGTTAATAAGAACATAATAATATTCCTAACATCAAACGTATTCTTATACATATTCTAAAAATCCTCAAATGGTCGTCATTAACACTGTAGGATAAACATTTTGAATGTTTTTGGGGAATGTCTTTCGCACGTACCTGCATGGTCATTACCAACGTAGTTGTATTACCAATATCAAAGGATACACTCTAACGTTTTCTGCACATACAGTAATAGTCGCAAATAATATGGTTATGTTTTAATATATTACGTAAGACAGTAACCTATTTGACACACAAAAGGGTGGTCATTGATAACGTCATAGTTTTTTAATGTAAACATAATATACTGACGACGTCTGTACATACCTTAATTGTGAATAGCAATATCAGTAAGTTACAAATGTATAATTATGTATGTATATGGATATACTCAGGCACAAACTCCATTGCTGGGGTGGGGGGGGGGGGGAGGGAGACAGAGCCCTAACATGAACCCTTAAAGTTCCAATTCTTAGGGTCCGAGACCACTTTCATGTTCCCTCGCCCCTTTCTCAGTCTCGTTGAGTCAGATAATTTTACAAAGGGATGACGATTCCTACCCTCCTGCTGTCTAGGCAGCTACAAATTGGACCACAAACAGCCATGCAATGGCAAATCTCGATAGTACACACCGCCACCCGCCTCGCCACCGTACACTCTCATTTCCCATGGAGCACACACGACCCTCTGACTCGCGCTCAGCCGATTCGCCCAACCATATTGCGGGCGGTGTTAGCAGTCGTGGAAGGACCAGGAAGCTCTCCTTCTTATGCACCTGCAACAGTAGTTCAGAAGAGGAGAGTGCAGTACGAGCACGAAAAACATGTGCTGGAGGGGGCAAGACACGTGCAACAGGCACGACACATGTCAAAAGGTCGTTGGCCTCTGCCTCCTCATTCACCACCCCTTCCAGCACCACCACCACCCCCTCAACAGTACGTGGAATGCGCACGATGCTCACCAGGAGCAAGTGGCCATCCTAGGAATGCAGGATCAGCGGGCGCAGCTGGGAGGAAATGGAAGTGTCACGCCTCTCAGTATACGTTGAATAATGTGACACCTCCCACCTCGACTAATACCACCAACTACGCCCGTCCCTGCACCACTGCACACCATGGACGCCCCTGCACTGCCGCCCACGCCCTTGCTTCTGGCCCATCTCCTCACATCAAGAAAACATTGACACCGTCAAAGTTTGATGCCCTCATCTTCCCTCCTGACGTGTCTGATGATGACGACGCAGGAGCCTCAAGGGAACTCCCCGATGCTAGGAACTTTGGTTGGGGCGGTGAAAGTGGGAATGAGTGTGATCATGGCCACCAATTCAGGGAGGAAGATTAGGAGGAGTATGAGGAGGAGGACTTGTTGGAGCATCGTGACCACAACAGCGAGCTGTCTGACATCGGCGCAGACGCTGATATTGATGAAGGAGCTGATCTCATTCGTAAGGCATCAGTTTATTCATTTGTCTGGTCCGAAGGATCTGATTTCATACCAGATATACACCAGTTTGATGCAAATAAATCTTGGTCAACTATAGATTGGCCCTGCAAAAACTAGGCAAATGAAATTTATTTCTGTGTATTTTTTGACCTGGAGATGACGACACATCCTGTTTCCCAAACCAATGCATACTATATATCACTAGGCGAAGGAAAACATTGATGTAATCTCACCGAGGGCAAGAATTCACGCCTGTAGTGATAAAACTGCAACAAAATTCCTGGTGTTCTTTGCAAATTTTGCTTATCATGCCTCTTTGCCAGAAGCATGTGATGCAACATTGCTGGAAGCATGACACACTCATCAACACCCCAATTTTCCAGAAATACATGACTCGTGAAGTTTTTTTTTGGTTCCTACGCTTTTTGTACTTTGCAGACAACGAAAATCCAAACACAGATGATCGAATTCGGAAAGTCTGGCATCTGTTCACCATGTTATTGCAAAGGTTCAAGAAATATTTCTACTCCTTTCACAACCTGATGATTGACGAGTCGCTCGTGCTCTTTAAAGGGTGCCTGCTGTTCAAAGAGTACATACCCTTGAAGAGGCACAGGTTTGGAATCAAGCTGTTTGTATTGTGTGACTGCGAGACAGGCATAGTGCTTGACATGATCGTCTATACCGGCACAGATATACATATTCCTAGAGTCGGTGCCAACGACCCCTTAGGCATGTCAGAGCACATAGTCAAGAAGATGATGGAGCCCTACATGGGCAAGGGCACACGTTGTACACCGACAATTGGTATACAAGTCCTGTTCTCTGTCAGTTTCTTTATGACAACCAGACGGGGTTATGTGGAACTGTCAGAAATATCAGGGAGTACATGCCCAAGTTAACTGGCCTCGCATTCACCTGGACGACCCCTCCTCCACTGACACCCCTTCTGAGGATGACTTGGCAGAGGAACACCGGCAACGGTAACAGGAACAGGAAAGACGAAAAAGGAAGACTCATTACAAACAGCTGAAGAAGTCTGGGAAAGTTGTGTCTATAAATTGGAACAACAGATGGCCATTCCATTTGCTTTCTACTGTTCACACAGGTGTCCAAGTGGACACTGGTCAAATCCACTACCGTACCAAGAAGCCTATACAGAAACCTGATGAGGTGGTACATAGACTACAGTAGATCTGGACTGGACACGAAAATGGAACTTTGCAGTAAGGGACCCCAAATCAGAGAACGAACCCTCAAGTTCGAACCTTGAAACCGCAAAAATTTGATATTTTCGCAGCTTCGAGGTTCGAAATTGGGGGTTCGATCTCCTGTTTTGGGTCCCTTACTGCAAAGTTCCATTTTCGTCTCCAGTCCAGATCTACTGTAGTCTATGGGTGGTAGTATATACCAAGAACATATGCACCTGGTGAACAAGTCAGATTGCCAAGTTGCAGGCTTTGGGTGTCTGAGGAAGAATGTGAAGTTGTATCACAACCTTTTCCTCCACATGGTCGACATCACGAAGCTCAACGCCTACAACTTGTGGCTTATGAAGAAAGACATTTCCCCGAACAAATAAATCAAGTTTCGGGAGTTTGTCTACAATGTTGCCTACCGGCTCCTCGCGAAACATGGCACGCCACCTCAACTTTTAGGGGTTGCCGTAAAGTCGAGCTGACCGACAGACTCCTGGATGGCATTACCCTGTGTACACAGGAATTTGTTAAACTTTCATTCATGAGTTGCAAATAAATACTGCGTGTTGATATAACTTGCGCTACTAACATAATTTATTGATATTGACCTCCAAAAATACATGCACTATGCCTATCAAGCACTATGTGTAGTCTAATACAACAATAACACAATGCAGTTTATAAGGTCGAGTCCCGTGAATGCGCACTGTAACCTGACACTTTCCTCCCTCGCCACCCTCCCACGTCCTCCGTTCACTATTACTTTCCCTTTCATCTTCCATCATTCCTCTTTACGCTTGATTTATTGGCATCTATTCTTCACATGTGCCTCAAAAATACTTGCACTATTCCTATCAAGCACTATCTTTGTGTAGTCTAATACAACAATAGCACATTGCAGTGAATATCGTTGAACGTCCCATCCTGTGAATGCGCACTGTAACCTGACACCATTCTCACTTGCCAGCCTCCCACCTCCTCCACTCACTATTAGTTTCCCTTTCATCTTCCGTCATTCTTCTGTAAACTTGATTTATAGGTGTCTATTCTTCACATGCGCCTCTTCATTCAAGTTTATGCACAGTTGGAGACATAAACGTGCTTTATGGGCGAGATAGAGAGCGTTCTTATCAATCACCCCTCCCTCCCTCCTCATGCCCGCCCACGCTCACACACACTCGCTCGCCCGGGCTCTGTCGCGCCTATGCACGCCAATATATTCAACTCGCAACCACTACCACACCACACCCACATTTTTGTGGTGTGGAAATGTATATATTGGCGAATGCGGGTATTAATTACCAAGACGTTAAAGTGGATTTCTTTAACTTCTAAGAGACACGATTATTTGGTAATTACTTCACACCAATTTACCCTGGCCTCTAGCTCAATGGCACCAGGTTAAGTGATCGAGATAGTTCAAAGCCTGTTAGTTGCTGAATGTTAATTTAAATACTGAATACAATTGTTTCAGGCCAGCCCCCTCTCCAGCTCGCTTTCTTTGTCCCTCGCCCCCGCCCCTGCTCTCTCTCCCTCTCTCTCTCTCTCTTAACATTTTGTACAATTTAAGCATTTTTCCATAACTGCTGCCCTAGATTCGGTTACCCACTCAGATCCTGGCTCTCGCTCACTCTCTGGCTCTCTCCCTATCTTGATGTTGACAGCATTATTAATATCCTAAGCATTTATTAATACTCAACATCAGGGTGGCGTCGCCAGTGTAAGTAATCATAGGATATAATTGGCGTGCTTCCCTTCAATCAGTTAGATCTTTTAGTTGTACCGGTGCCCAATGCCGAGGATTTATACATTTAATCACTTAGCTTTAGGAGAAGCAGGCCAATTGCCCATCAGAAAGGTTGACTATGATATGTGATGTTTTTTTTTTTTTTTTTTTTTTTTTTTTTTTTTTTACATATCCCATCAGAAAGGTTGACTATGATAAGTGAATTTTTATGCATCCAGCCAATTATACATCAATAACAACAGCAATAATCTAGATATGTGCCAGGAGAGATTTCCCGGGGTTTCTGAAACAAGGAAGACATGGTAGAGATGGAAGCACCACGGGAAGATCAGGAGGACGGCTTGGTAGAGGCAGAGGAACGGATAATCTTGGAAGACTATGGCCTAGCAGATACTAAGTGTCTTAAGTGCGGAAAAACCAATGCAAGAAAGAATTCGCGAAAATGTTCCGGCTGTCTTAGATCTATTCATTTATCTTGTGCTAAGCTGACAAAGAAAACATCAGGAGAACAACCAAACTGGAAATGTCTCGCATGCCCAGGGCCCACTGCAGAGCCAACCGGGGCAACACCGGCAACACCGGTCGCCAACTTGACCCAACTTGTGACCAAATGGAAAGCGCGGATCCAGGTCCTTGCCCGGGTACCTAAAGGAGCCAGAATCCAAGTGGCGGAGGCCCTTACAACCATCATAAAGCAGGCCCTACAGCTCAAGACACCCCTCGCATGGGCACGGCTCCTGGGTTTCTCCTATGGGGCCCTCCGAAAACCACCCAGAACCAACATACAAGACCATCTTCAGGTTTCACTAGCCACCAGAGTGAAACGTCAAGTAGCACAGTATATGGATGGAAACAAACTGGTGGAACCCCCCGAACAGCAACCAAACAGGGCCCAGAAGCACCAGGACAAGGAACAGGAAGAGGCTGAACAGCTACATAAGAGGGTCGCGGCGAAGCTGGCGGATAGTGACATCAAAGGGGCCGTCAGACTGTTGTCCTCTTCAGAAGGTTTTGCTGGTCAAGGCACCGAAGTTGTTGAAGCCCTACGAGAAAAGCACCCACCTACACCTAGGTACCTAAACCTCCCCCCTGCCCCAAATGACCAGATGCGCCAACCTTTAGTTGTCACGAAGGAGCAGGTGGTTGCCGCAGTGACTTCATTCCCAGCAGGCTCAGCCGCGGGCCCAGATGGTATCCGACCCGCCCACCTCAAAGGCCTCTTGGATCAGGGATCAGGAGCTGCTGGGGAGGCACTCTTGGAAACCCTCACCAAATTCATCAACATGGTTTTAAAAGGGGAAGTACTCGACTGTGCCACACCCCTATTTTTTGGGGCATCACTCTGTGCACTGGCAAAAAAAGATGGCGGTGTGCGCCCAATAGCAGTAGGGAACACCTTCTGCCGCTTTGCCACAAAGGTGGGTTTGAAACCACTCTCGAATGGCCTAGGTCAACACTTAAGACCAGTTCAACTAGGTTTCGGAACTCCAGGGGGGTGTGAAGCTGCTGTACACGCAACCCGCACCTACCTCAGCCAAGCTCAAGAAAAAAAGAGTGCTTCTAAAGATTGACATGCGGAACGCATTCAACAGCATTCGCAGGGATGTCTTCCTCCGTGCAGCTCAAGAACACACCCCCACTCTGTACCCCCTACTTTGGCAGGCTTATTCCAAACCTTCAATCCTGATGTTTGGCGAGACGGTAATCCCATCAGCGACCGGGTTACAGCAGGGAGATCCAGGTGGTCCTGCTCTTTTCTCAATAAGGGTGGATGCAGCAGCTAACAAAGTAAGGTCAGAACTGAATGTATGGTACCTGGACGATGCAACCTTGGGTAGGTCAGTAGAGAACTTTCTAACCGACCTAAATAGCATCGTAACTGACCTCGGCCAGGCCGGGCTAGTGATAAATGACACCAAATGTGAACTTGTCCTCCTCAACCACACACATGAACAAGGAGAAGAGACTCAGGCCCTGTTTCGAAACATATTGCCAGATGTAAAGATCCTTCAGGAGCACCAGCAAACCCTATTAGGTTCCCCACTAACTCTGGCAGCAATCCCACCAGCACTTCAAGTTAAAAAGGAGGAGCTTCAACGTCTCGTGAGTCGCCTGATACACATCGATGCCCACTCAGCTCTGGCCCTGCTCAAGAACTGTTTCTCCATCCCAAAACTCCAATACCTCCTGCGCACATCGATGACCTACACGAACAATGGTGGCCTCCAAGAATTAGACAGCATAATCCGAGAAGCAGTGACAAGCATCACCAACGTGGAATTTAAAGAACGGGCCTGGACACAAGCCACCCTTCCTGTCCGCCTCGGGGGCTTGGGCATACGGAGAGCCTCGGATATTGCCTCCCCAGCCTTTATCTCTTCCCTCATCGCGACCAACGACCTCGTATTGTCCATCCTTTCTTCTCAACCCGGAATGACACTTAATGAGGACGTAACAGCAGCGATTAACACCTGGAAGGGAAGTACAGGAGTAGAGGAGGAGCCTCAGAGTACCTCCAGGAGCAAGCAGAAAGCGTGGGATACCATCTCGGCGAAGAAAACTCAAGAAAATCTCCTAACCAATGCAGACCAGGTTGCAAATGCACGCCTCCAGGCAGCCGCCCGTTCGGAGAGTGGCTTGTGGTTACACGCCATCCCCATCCCACCTCTTGGAACTCACTTGGATGCTGAAGCGCTCCGGGTTGCCATCGCGCTCAGAGTGGGTGCGGCAGTTTGTCACCCACACACTTGCAAGTGTGGTGGGTGGATGGATGCTCAAGGTCACCATGCCTTGTCATGTAATTACAACGCAGGCCGCCTGCCAAGACACTCTGCACTAAATGATGTCATAAAACGGGCCCTGCAGAGTGCTAACCGTGCATCAATCCTCGAACCACATGGACTTCACAGAGAAGACGGCAAACGGCCAGATGGGATGACCACTTTCCCTTACAAGAATGGCCGGTGCCTCGTGTGGGATGCCACATGTGTTGACACTTTCTCCACAACCAACATCGCCAGAAACGCCGACGAAGCAGGTGAAGCCGCCCGGATAGCAGAAAATAAAAAGCGAGAAAAATATCAAGCCATCGCCAGAAATCATCAGTTCGAGCCCCTGGCATTCGAAACTTCAGGAGTCTTCGGCCCTACCACACTTAAGATGGTGAATGAAATAGGCCGTAAAATCAGAGAAGTTTCAGGAGAACCCCGGGAAACCCTCTGGCTCAAGCAAAGACTAGGGATGGCTATCCTCCGGGGCAATGCCACCAGCGTCATGAGCTCAGTTCGACAGGACTGGGTCATGCCACTGTGTGAGGCCCGGGCAGGAGTGGTGTATCCGTAGTCTTTCCACAGTAGGGTAAAACAAAACATAAACTTTATTTGTATGTAACATGTGTGATGCACATAAATAAAAGGGGATGTGTCGGATGGTTGAAAGCCACAGTTGCTCGCGCGTTTGGGGCTAGCAACACGTATTATGAAAAACATGCATCCTCCTTCATTCACTGTCCCCCCCTTCACTCACTCAACCCCACAATTTGCCGGAGGATAACAGGTTTTTCACAATACGTAGACGGAGGTCTTTTTGAAAAAAAAAAAAAAAAAAAGTTTCATAGTAGCTAGAATATTCTTTAACCCATTGGCTGCGGGTGACGTTCCGGAACGCATAGGCAATTTACAGCAATTTCTAGCCTGTAAAAACTGTAAAAATCGAGTGTCAGTGGGCGAGAGCATTAGGGACCCACCTCCGACCCTCAGAGCAGCGAGCCGTTCACTGAGGGAGACTGTTTCTCGCGCAGGTGTCTCACAACAGTGTTGCCGAGCGAGCAAAAACTAATAATTAGCGGTTTTCCCGCATGTCTATGGCAACGCTGCGGGTGAACCCTGCCACCTACGAAGCTCATTCTGGTCTCAATTTGAAGCTATTTTCGCCTAGTTTTCGGCAAAATACAGTTCATTTAATACAGATGCTTGATTAATCATTCAGGAGTGCCTGAATATGCTCTAAATAGCCCAAATATGCCCGCAGCATAAGTGTTAAAGGATGTCAGCTGAGTTCCAACAGCTGAGTTCTGAAATCCATCTTTCCCTCATCCTATGACTACAAGGAAAGACTAAATGAAAAGTGGATGGAAGTGAGAGGGATGGAAGAGAGAGAAGTAGAGGTTGAATGGCAACAGTTTAAGGAAGGAGTGAAAGCAAGTGCAGAGGTAGTATGCGGCAAAAGGAAAGTAGGAGGCAGAGGTATCAGGAAGGGAAGCAAGTGGTGGAATGATACGGTGAGAAAGGCAGTTGAGGAGAAGAGACAGTGTTTTGAGAGGGTTTTACAGGATGGTAGTGTTGAGGTATGGGAGAGGTACAAGGAGAAAAGGAGAGAGGCAAAACGGAAAATTAGAGAAGCGAAAAAAGATGCAAACGAAAGATGGGGCCAAAGGCTGAGTGAGAATTTTGAAGAACGAAAGAAGATGTTCTGGAAGGAGGTAAATAAAGTAAGGAAAGGAGGACAAAAGAGGGAAGAGTCAGTGAAAGATGAAAATGGAGAATTACTAGTGGAACCA
The DNA here is from genome assembly GCA_037953745.1 of Lithodes maja. Lineage (NCBI taxonomy): Eukaryota > Metazoa > Arthropoda > Malacostraca > Decapoda > Lithodidae > Lithodes > Lithodes maja. Next base: position 63,998 of record JBAKBP010007567.1, read on the forward strand.
GTTGAAGTGAGGAAAAGATATGCCAAGTATTTTGAATCTTTGTTAAATACAAGAGATGGAAGAGAAGCAGTGATTGAAGCAGAGGTGGATGGAGATAGGTTACCCAGGCCACCCAGGTGGCAGGGAATGAATGAAAGGATTGAGGAAAATGAGGTGAAAGAAGCAGTGAAACAAATGAGAGCGGGAAAAGCAGAAGGTTTGGATGGTATTGCTGTGGAGTGTATAAAGAAGGGTGGAGATGTGATAATAGATTGGTTGGTGAGACTTTTCAACGTGTGCTTTGTTGTGTCAAGGGTACCAATAGACTGGAAGAGTGCATGTATTGTGCCGTTGTACAAGGGGAAGGGAGATCGGCAGGAGTGTTCAAGTTATAGAGGTATTAGTTTATTGTCAGTGGTTGGAAAGCTGTATGGCAGGGTGTTGATAGAGAGGATAATAAAGTGTACAGAAGTTGCAATAGGAGAAGAACAGTGCGGTTTTAGGAGGGGAAGAGGGTGCGTGGATCAGATGTTTGCAGTAAGACAGTTATGCGAGAAGTATTTAGAGAAGCATAAGGAGATATTTTGGGCTTTTATGGACTTGGAAAAAGCGTATGATCGTGTGGACCGTGAAGCAATGTGGAAGGTGTTAAGGATTTATGAAATAGGAGGAAATTTGTTAGAAGCAGTTAAGAGTTTTTATGAAGGGAGTAGAGCATGTGTGAGAGTAGGAAATGGTGAGTTGAGTGAATGGTTTGAGGTAAAGGTAGGTTTGCGACAGGGTTGTGTAATGTCACCATGGTTGTTTAATATGTTTATGGATGGTGTGGTGAGGGAGGTGAAAAGGAGAACTATGGGAAGAGGATTGGGTTTAGTAGGAAAGAATGGTAGAGATTGGGAGTTGAATCAGTTGCTGTTCGCTGATGACACAGCATTGGTGGCGGATTCTGATGAGAAACTGCAGCGGGTAGTCAAAGAGTTTGGTGTGGTTTGTGGAAGGAGGAAACTGAAGGTGAACGTCAATAAAAGTAAAGTAATGGTGTGTAATAGGGGAGAGCATAGGGTGAATCTAGATGTGAGGCTGGATGGGGAAATATTGGAACAAGTAGAGTGTTTTAAATATCTAGGAGGAACGATAAGCAGGAGTGGAGGTATGGAAGTGGAGGTAAAACAGAGAGTGTGTGAAGGAAGGAAGGTTTTCGGAGCAATGGGAAGTATGTGGAAGACGAGAAATCTCGGAGTGAAAGTAAAAAGTGCACTGTATCAAGGAATTGTTGTGCCAACAGTGATGTATGGGGCTGAGACATGGGCTCTGAAGAAAAAGGAGAAAAGAGGGCTGGATGTGATGGAGATGAGCTGCTTGAGGAGTATGTGTGGAGTTACTCGTAGAGACAGATTGAGGAATGAAGAGATACGTAGGAGAGTGGGGCAGCAGGAACATTTGTCAGCCAGAGTGGACAGAAGGGTGCTGAGCTGGTATGGTCATGTTGAACGAATGGGAGATGAAAGGCTTACAAAGAGAATATGTGAGTCAGGTACAAGGGGGAAGATAGAGGCAGGAAGACCCCCATTGAGATGGAGAGACTGTGTAAGAAAGGCTTTGGATGATAGAGGAATGACTATAGATCAGGCAGGGGAAGTGGTGGTGGACAGGAGTGAATGGAGAATGCTTGTGAATAGTTGAGTGAACACGTGGTCATTTGGAGTAAGGGGTCGGGCGCAAGTTTGACTAGATAATAGTCCATCAGGCGCCTGGCCCGGGGGGACGATTAATATGAAGGGTGTGCCTGGAAGTGTGGTGGGAGGGCTTGTGGCTTTGGCTCCGCTGCATGTCTGCCTGCCGAGATCGGAACCTCTCCGGGTGGTCAGGGCCGGGGGAGTGCTGGAGCGACCTTGGTAACCCTGGTCTCTGGGTCTTCTCCTGGGTGACCTGGATGTGTGTGAGTTTGTGTTTTTATCTGTGTTTATTTTTGTTTTATGTTGTTTTTGTATTTTCCCTGTTCTTGCTCTGTCTTGAGTCGGCTACCCCCAAAATGGGGATTGGGCCTGAGCATATAGATAGATAGATAGATGACTTAAATTACTTCAAACTCTGTGTGTCCAGACATTTTGGCTCAAACATTCCTTGATTTTGGCCCTGTCATTCTTTCATTCAGGCACTCGTCACAAGCAGTTTTGCCTTTTGTTTCCTCATCCACATAGAACACAAATAGAAGGGCTATTGTATAAATGCATAATACTGACGTTACTTGTATATACCTGAAGCATGATTAAGAACATCAATAAGATATACATAATAAACATAATGGCTGCACTCCTGGCAGCCATGTTCAGAGCTGCCTCATTTGTCAGGTTTTTTAAATTCATGATCAGACTAAGGCCTGATCCTACATCTTGCTTGGTCTGGCCCTTGGTGCAGCTCCCTCTTTGTTAATGGACTTGCATCTTTTCACCTAACTTAGTTCATTCATCCTCTCCACATTGCCAAACCCTCCAAGCCTGCTAGTACACATCTCATCACTGATACACTTGATATCTATCCGTCTCCTAAACTCTTCACTATGTATCCTATCTTGCAGATTGGTCCCACACATCCATCTCACCATTCTCATCTTCTTACATTTCATTCTGTTGATATCGTCCACTTTGACAGGCCATATTTCTGAAGCAGATGTCATTACGGTTTTATCACATGAGGCTTACACCTTTCCCTTCACGGGAAGGCGGAATCTTCCACCACCGGCAAAAATGGTATCTACCAAGTAGCAAACCATGTCCACCATCTCCTGTGACTCATTGCCAAGGTTAACACTCACAAGCTTACCTTTGCATACTATGCAAACAGTGGGCCCTTGTGAATAGCGATTCAATTAGTCTAGCCAAACTGCTGCTAACCCCAAAACCGATAACCGCAAGGCCCATTCTCTATGGGAAAAAGGCTAAACTACTTTGGGCCCTCTGACAAAATCTCATATTATCCGCTTTTGACTATTAATTTTAAGCATAATATACATAGGATAATATATTAAGGGTCTCCTCAGGAATAACTGAAGGCCACCAGGGTACTTTCTCAGAATATACAGTAAGAGGGAGGTGTGGTGGAGTGGTCATGCCACTGGATTGGTAATCCAATGGACCCGGGTTCAAATCCCGATATGTCAATGGGAAGATATTATTGGGATTGAATTTGTGCTGTACCTAGTATCAGTGCATTACCACAAAGCCCACCGAAATGCCAAAAAAATACCCTCATTGTTCCCTGATTAAATAACACTGTATGAATATTCCCATATTCAAAATATGTTACAGGGGGACAATGCCTAGTGAGTTCACTGCTCAATAGGTGGCGTTCTGAGAGTGAGGGTCTGAGTCTGGAGGGTGAGACGGTGAAGCACTTGAGCGAAGCAACCAGCCGCTTCAGAGATGGAGCTGCTTCGAGCCATGATGGATGCTTTACATGTCTAACTCCCCAGACTGGAACAAGACCTCACGGGCTTCACCGTGTTGAGCGGTGGAATGTACAGGCTCTCAGCCTATGCCCGAGAGGGAGTAGTTGGAATATAAAAAAAAAAAAAAAAAAAAAAAAAAAAAAAGATGCTATAAAATTTCTTCTTTCACGCATAAACCCTCTTCACAACTTCCTTTTTAGCTGCAGCGTTTATGTCACCTTCCGGGCATCTAACCGACTCCTCTCTGTCCCCTCAACCAACATCAGGCACCGCCTCACCTGTGGCAGCCTTCTCAACAACTGATACGGTCACTTAAGAGATAAAGAAGGGGGGGGGGGGGGTCACACACAAAAGCATTTGCCGGACATGTGAAGTATGATAGACAAAATCTGAATGTAACAAACATGGCCACCAACAAGTGCCGGATGATTTGCGCAAAGACCATAAACAAACCGTTCCATGGAATTCAACCGCTGGTGTGCCTAGCAGTGGCAGACGATACTCTGAATTGAGTTTACACCCGTACCCTTTTCTGCATACTGCACATTTTGTGGCAATTGCCACCCACTCTCTGTAGGGGAGGAGGCATACATTAACACCTAACGAGCGGCCTAGGAGGTAATTTATATGTACCACCCAGCGGGGTGTTTTTACCCAAAATAGGGTTGTTTACGTGATCATTTTCATGCCTAAATAAGACCCAGAGTGTAAAACAAGTATATATCCCTGAAAGGGCATAAACAGAACTTTCCAATGACACCCCAACCATCCTTGTACGACCGCTAGTTTTCTTGCAACGATCTCGCAACACGAGTGCAAAAACCATGTAATTAGGTACTTTCCTTACATAATTCCCTGTGTAGCGAGTGTGAGGGGGGAAGGAAGGGTGGTTATCACTTCAATTGGCCCACCGCAGTGGTGTGCGACGGTCATAGCCTTACTACGCTCCTCACACCGCTCAGCTCTCTCTCTCTGCAACATTACGTGCTGAAAATGGCACACGACATAAGTTGTGAACCGCCACTTAGTCCAAATTTCTTTCACACGACATAAGTTGCGCGCCGCCAATAAAGGGTTAAGAGGACACTGATTATTGTAATAGTAATGGGAGAGTGAGATATATACAGCATTGTGGTGCATAGTGAAAGATTGTAGGGAATTAGTAGGTGGAAGTGAGTTGATGAGACAAAATGCTATTGACTCTACCATTTCAAAAACTGTGGTGTGGGTGGAACCTTCTCACACATGAAAACAGTACTTGATACATGGGCGCACTGTGTCCCTGTACAGAGCAAGAAGCTGTCCAGGGGTAAGGAACCCATGAAAACGGTTGAGCAAACTTGACTGCTGGGAACTGTTTTAGCAAGAGTGGTGATATGGCATTTCCAAGAATGATCAGTAAAATCAAAATAATATATATGAGAAACCAAGAATATTGACAAATGATGAAGGATTGAAGTATGTGTCATTAATGATAAAAGGATAGTCATTTGGAAGATTATGACAGTTAGGTAGATGAAGAAATTGAGTTTTCGAAGCATTGAAAGTAACAGGATTTTCTCTGCCCAATTCTGGCTATAATTAGATTATTTATGCAGTTTAGGAAGGATCTATGATATTAAGAGGGTTTTATTTGCCCATGTGAGTTGTAGAAGTAGATTATAAGTAGAGAAAATCGTCTAATGATAACCAGCATATGATGATCATTATGTAGCCTAAATTGTGAAGGTGTTAAGAACACACCAGGGTATGTAGGCCTAATCTACTACCACTCAAATGGGTGAATACGATATCAATAAACCCTCTTAATATTATACTGTAGGTCCTTCTTAACCCTTAACTGGCGGCGCGCGACATGTCGAGTGAAATAAATTTGGACTATGTGGCGGCGCACAACAGCTGTCGAGTGCCATTTTCAGCACGTAATGTTGCTGAGAGAGAGAGCTGAGCGGTGGGACGAGCGTAGTAACCTTATGACCGCTCCCCACGACCACCGTGGACGTACTGAACTGTATTGCACCCTTCTCCCCCCTTTCTCACTCGCTACACAGGGAATTATGTATGGAAATTACCATATTTTAGGGTTTTTGCACTCGTGTTGCACGATCGTTGCAAGAGAACCAGTGGTCGTACAAGGATGGTTCGGGTGTCATTGGAAAGCTCTGTTTACACCCTTTCAGGGATAGATACTTGTTTTACGCTCTGGGTCTTCTTTAGGCATGAAAATGAGCACGGAAACAACCCTATTTAGGGTAAAAACACCCCGCTGGGCGGTACGGTCAAATCATAGACCCCTTTACATAAGGACTGGAAACGAGCACTCTCGGAGTTTGAAACTTGGGTCCATTGCTTAAAAGCAGTATCATGAAAGCAGTGGTCTCTCCGACTTTCTTAAACACAAAAATATGTACACAAACACAACTTTACATATAAATGCATGTAATTTCACACGCAATCGTCCATATCCCCGCCATATTGGCGACATAATGTCTCGCCAGAAAACGAACAGCCCAGGACGATGCCAGACGCCAGTCACCCACGAGACATGTTAGAGACAACACATTTTTGTGCTGTTGTTCGTTATCTCTCAGCTTATTGTAAGTAATTTTCTTATAAATACTTGCCAGTCACAAAAGGATCTGTGTTAACAACTTATTTAGCTGATAAATATTATAATTGAGCTGATGTCAACGGGTTGCTTTGATATGTACTGATAACCATTTTACAACTATTCTTGTTTTTTTTGCTTTACAGAAACTATGCCGAAAAGATGTGCTGCATTCAATTGTCGTGGAAACTACAGGGGAGAGCCATACAGTCCTATGGTGTGTTTCCCGAATGAAGAACAAGAACGACATGTATGGATTAGTGCTATGCCAAATAGCCCAGAAAGTTTGAGAGACAGGTCGAAACTATGGATTTGTGCATCACACTTCGACTGCGATTGGGTCACAGTTCGGGGAGGAAAACGACCAGCTGGGCCTCCTACAGTTTTTAAAGGTGTACCCAAGTCTTGCCTCAAACAACTTACGTCAGCTCCTAGGTTAACTAAAACAGTGACAAGTGAAGCAAGACTTAAAAAACAAACTGAATTTGAAAATGAACAAGACAAAATGCATAGTTATGACAAATTTGCAGGAGAGATTGGAAAACACTTCCCTGAGTTTTATATAATGCAAAATGGTAGAAAACTGACAATGTTTAACCCGGCAAGCGCGATAGGCCTCACGGAAGGCTTCCTATAGGGAACGCGATAGGCCTCACGGAAGCAAGACCATAAAAAAAGCCTTCCAAAAAAAAAAAGGGCCTATCAAAACAAAGGAATTTGTCTCTAGGTGAGATAATTCCCCTCCAGTACTCATCCATGTAAATCTCACCCACCCCCCTCCCCTCCTTCCCCACCTTATTCCCCCCTCCCTCCCCTCCTCAATTATCACCTATTTTTCCTCTTATTATCATCATTTATCGGTTATTTTTCTCTCCTGCGATAATGTAGCACAAGTGGGTTGCAGAAAAGATCGTTATGTAACACCCAGACACCGGCCCACACCGCCCCGCTCGTCTCAGTTACCTCACAGACAGCGAGAGAGGAGGGTTGCCTGTGGCTCTCTCTCGCCTGAGATTATGACCGGGTGGCCAATATCTTCGTTTTTCACCACCCAAATGCTTTTCCCACTTATTTTAGCACTCTTGAAGGTTCATATATACATCATATATGTAAAATAAAAGCATACCGAAAACAAATAATGCTCTATATTGTAAATATAACGAATTCTGTCAGAATCCAAGGCTAGAAATGCACAAATAACTACCCTAGCCCCTAGGTCTATTTCGCGCTTGTCAGGTTAAGACAGATGGTAATGGTAGAGCAGTTGATAAGTTTCTTCATTTTAAAGAGGTACAGTCTCCTTTTGGTTTTCTGCAGCTGGTAAGTAGCAGAGAAAAGTGGCTTGGAGATACCAAAAAGTAAACTGAATCTTCAAAAAAATAGCTTGGTAAGTAAGTGGTCTCAAATTGAAGAAATAGTGAAAATTATGAACACTCATGAAGCGACTAATACTGACCGCTTAAAAAGAATAATTTCAGAACTTGACTCTATCACAGAATTTCATGAAATTGAAGGTTTTCAGTTCATTCAAGCACAGTTACAACTCCTTCTTATTCCTCCTAAAAATCGCCGGTATACAAAGCATATGTTAATTCTTGCAGCAGAACTGTTTTGTATATCAAATCGCAGCAAACAGAATGCTTAGAAACTCCAAAGCAATTAGTCTTCCTTGTGAGAAACAGATTCGCCAATTGTTATCTCGCACTTATGCTGACAAGTGTCTCCCAATCCTTTTTGATCAGTTGAAGCCACAACAGCGGTTAGTTAACATTTTGTTTGATGAAGTCAAGCTTAAGCAGGCCCTTAGATTTACAGGAGAGCATATAGTAGGCTATGCAACAAACGGACCAGAAAATCTAGCAACATCTGCTCTTGCTATTGAAGTTGTTTGTCACTATGGAGGACCACGGTACATCATACGAATTCATCCTGTATCAAAACTGAATGCTATTCAACTGAAGGAAATATTACTTGAGGCTGTATAGTGTATATGTTGTTAAAGCTAGTGGTGGCCATCCAGTATCGTTCGTCTGTGACAACTGTCCACTGAATCAAGCTGTTTACAGAATGCTTGGGGGTCCTGGAAAAGTAACACTAGCACCAGATGGCATAAATGTTTTCCTTGTCTATGATTATGTTCACATCCTCAAGAATATGAGAAACAACTGGATCACAGATAAATGTCAAGAATTACATTTTAGCAAGGACGGTACAGAATATTTGGCGTGTTGGAGTGATGTTAAAGCTCTTTACAATGAAGATCAGAAGACACCACTTCGTCTGACAAAACTCACACGCTCATCAGTATTTCCTAAACCATTGCAACGTCAGAGTGTGCCCTTAGTTTGCCAAGTGTTCAATGAGAAAACGATTGCTGCATTTGAAGGTCTTAAAGGAACTGTTAAATTTCAGGATGGAACAGTGATATACATAACACTGGTAACCAATTGATTTAAAATGATGAATGTTAAAAGCAAGTACAGCGCAGTTCATTTACGAGACCAATATCGTGAACTTTGGACATTAAACTGTACAAACTTCAAAGCTCTGCAGGAAATGTGTACAATTGTATCCAGCTGTCGGTGGACTGGTGGGCATGGCAGAGAGAAGAAACTAACACAGTCAACAGCAGATGCCTTTGTCATCACAACAAGGTATAACATAGAAGCAGCACAATATCTTTTTGAAACCCATGATTTTGCTTACATCCTACCTGCTGTTTTTTCACAAGATCCCCCTAGAAAAGTTTTTGGGTCAAGCAAGACAACGTAGTGGAGGAAATTTTTACATTGACATTGGGGATGTTCAAGCAGCATCCAAAGTACAGCAGTTGCATCAGCTGTTGAAACGTGACATCGTTCCTGACCGAGCCAAAGAAGTAAGCTGTGAATTTTGTACAGCAGCAATAGATGATGGTGATTTACAACTTCTGGAAGAGCTGACATTACAAGACACTCAACTACTTCTAGATTCAGATGATACTTTAAAACATAAAATTGTCTACATTGGGGGATTTTTAGCTCATAAACATGGACAACAGGAAGTAGATTCTGGGGAATGCTTGTCACCAGAGTTTTTGACTCTTCAAGACTCGAAAAAGTGTTGTCGCAATTACTTGAAACAATGCTTGTCTTATGTAGAGCTCCTTTAGCTAGCCATTCAGGAGCATGCCAGACATTGTGTAATGTGTTGTTTAAGGCCTTTGTATTTAATACAAGCGATCGGGAGTGTACACTAGGCTGCTTAAGGCGACAAGAGAAACTTTCTAATGTTTAAGTTAATTATTGTGTTATGTGACTTTTGATATATTTAAAATTATGTGTAAAGTAATATTTTGCAAAGGTTTTACTTTAATTTCTTCTAATATTTAATTAATGTAAGTCGTGGTATGATGCTTTGCTTGTATAATACATGTTCTTATAAACTATCTCATTATAACTGTATATTTTCCTATTATGTTCAATCACGAAAGAGACTTATGAGTCAATCAACCAAAAACAAATGTTTTATTTTCCTTTACTTGGTTGCTCTAGTTAATAAGATGTTGTAGAGTAAAAACACAAAGTCCCATATCCAGTAAAACTAAAATAAGACCTCAGTTTGTGGGCCTGACAAAGGACCCAAGTTCTGGGACCCGAGTATGGCCGACGCCAGTCCTTATGTAGAGGAGTCTATGGGTCAAATAGACCGCCCAGCCCGCTCGTAAAGGGTTAAACTGCATAAAATTGTCTAATTCTAGCCAGAATCAAAGGTAAGAACGCTACACCATCAAATTTGAAATATGAAAGCTAAGTATCACAACTTTACTGAGAGACCCTAACTTAACTTACCGAAGTTAACCCATAATAGCTTAATTCAATCTTATTCAATTGACGAAAAATTTACTTATATATAGGATACATATTTCAATGTTAAAATCGTACACAGATGGCGGCCTTTGAGAGACAAATGACCGCCATCTTGCAAGCTGTGACACAAAACCTTCATATATTCCTTGATCCCCATATTAGGACGTAGTTTCGCATCCAATACCTAGTCTATTATAAAAAAAAAAAAAAAAAAAAAATCCCTTTTTTCCTTTTTTTGTTTTCCTTTATTAAGGTAACAGTTACAAGTGGTGTACAATCTATCTTATTCTAGTTACATTGTAGTTTATCTTATTGTACCAGTACCTCCCTACAATCAACCTAGTTGTTCCCAAATTCGTCCCTCCGCCACGACCATTTCAAAGTCCAAGTCTCTCACTCTTGTCCTCTGTAGCGGGAGGACCTTGTACCCCTGAGACATAGGAGTGCAGACCTGAGAAGAGAGAAAGAGAGCCGGCATCTCATCCAAGTTATGACTTGGCTTCTATGCTGGCGCTTTTTCTCCGATATTTGTTCAGCTAATCTGGCATAGAAGACACTTGCAGAAGGTCCCATACCTCCCGACGATGAGAAGACCAGAGGAGTAAAGCTTCCTTGATCCCTGTTCAAAATTCTTTCTTCATAAGCGCGTTTTTTCTCACTTTCGTTTCTCAAGTATGCCGCCTTGTGTCCTCGCTCACGATATGTTTGTGCTCTTGGGTTGAAGATTCTGATATCGAAAAAAGCCCGTTGTCCCCTCGTCCAAAAACCTCGAGCACTTACGTGCACTCTTGCTTCATTTGAAGTATTTGCAGTATTGTGGGCCAAGCGCTGTCCGTCCATAGGCAGAAGTTCCGGTTCGATTCTGACATCATGGCACACCTCGTCCAGCATTTGTGCAGTGATGTCTCGTACTTCATCATGCCGGATACAGATGAATCCTCCTTTCTTACAAGTCATACAGTGGTCTGAGTTGTTTATTTCACCACATGCACATTTCAGCGGCAGGTTCGAAACTGGCCACCCATACCTCAAGGCTACGGCATCATTGAATTCTTGTTTATTTAAGCTGAAGCCTTTCTCCTTTATTGGTAATGATGTGAGCCAATTTGAAGCCCCTGTGTCTTGTGCCATCTCAACTCTCATTTTCAGTTCTTCCCTACATCTGGTCTTAATTTGTTCTAGGCTATGTTTCTGTCTCTCTTCTCTGCTCTTTGTAATTTCCTGTCTTGCATTTCGTTGTTCCTCTTCGTCCACCTCATCATTTTCATTTTGCTCCCGTATTTTTTCTGTCAGAGACGTAGTAAGTTTAAGGGAATTTTGGTTCTCATGTAGTGCCGCCTCCACTGGGTTTATGATCCCCATACCTCCGAACCTTGGCGGAAGAGCTAACAGATCTCTTAGCTCTTGCGTGACGCCTTCCATCTCTGTTAGGGCCGGTATGAATGTTCCTCTGATTGCTTCTTCAAGCGGTTGGAGCATCTGTCTAATGCCAGGCACTGTTCTCATAAGAAAGGTCCATCTGTGCTTAACACCATATGTGAAGGCAGTATATGCAGCATGTGGTTCAGATTTCGCAATGTCTGCCAGGGTTTTCACTTCCTTTACCCACTCTGCTACCTTTTTTCGCACATAGTCTCTCTTGCATTCTTCTGTGCCTATTACTGCTCCCAAATGGCGTTGACCCTCCTTTGTAATCTTCACTCCTGTCCCATCAAAAGTCTGCACCGCTTCTTCATACTTGTTTTCTTTCACTATTAGTACAGATTTACTAGCATTCGGATGGTACCCAATGACTTCGCCTACCGATTGTACTCTCCGCCACCATTCTTTGAGATCCCCTATTTTTCCTGCACCTGTGAGGTCATCTGCATACGCCACTTGTTTCACTCGGGTTACCTCATGTTTTATTTTCTGCTGCAGAATTGATAGTGCCAGTGCGTACATTGCCATTGCCACTGGATCTCCTTGCGTTGTTCCTTCGTTTGATTTGAGAATTTTCATTTCTTCCTTCTTTGTGCTTCCAACTATATACAGGTTAGCTGGCTCCTTATAAGTATTTTCTATGTACTTTGCGATGCTCGGGCATTTGATCTTGATGTTGTGAATAGCTGCCTCCCTATTAATGGTGTTAAAGGCATTTGTTGCATCCACTAGCAGTACCGCTTCACAATCTTCCTCATGATACACCTTCCCCATTGCATGTATTGCTGCTTCTCCTCCGGCTTGCTGTCCTGCACATACTTGTAAGTTGCCCACTGCTCTTTGTACATCTTTTCCAAATACAGACATGATTGCTTTTCCAATAATCCTTCTAAGAACTTCCCCAACGCCTACTGGTCTAACTCCTGGATTCTTATTTAAAGGTATCAGGCGACATGCTGTCAGAGCTTCTATGTTCACGCATGGTGACGATGCAAGTTTCTTTGCCAGCATTGCTATTGCTTCACAAAGGTCACCCGCGGCTGAACCAAACTTGTTTTGACTTAGGTAGATCCTCCAAGTCTTAGCATCTACTCCTGATGGATCTGCTCCTCCCTGTGTTTTCAGCGCCTTTCTCCATATGAGGTCTCCAGTTATATTCTCATATATCACCGGGTCTGGAGGAACATATTCCCCGTCTAGTTTGGCCTCATCACTTGCTGGTTTTGCTTCTGGGTGTTTCTCCTTCAGCTGGTCCAAGATGCGTCGATTCACTTCGTGCACCCCACTTGAGGCTTCCCCAGTGACCATTCTGACTGCCTGTGCCACTTTACCAATCCTCATGCTATTTCCCACTGATCGTGCCATATCATCTGGCTTCCTCTTTCTTCGTTGTTTTGTTTTCAGTCTTTGCTGGATTGCTCGTACTTGGCTAAGAATTTTGTCTAACTCCCCATTTTTCCACCACTCCATTCTCTGTTTCAGCGCTTTAATGTTCTCATTCAGTTTTCCCTTTGGTCTTTTTCTTTGAAGGAACAACTGAGGAATGAAAGAAGCTATCTTGATTGCCATGTGCGCCAAAGGGGCATCCTGAACATACTTTAGGATCATACGTCTGAGTTCCCCCAGCATGTCTTTTGCGGCTTCACAAATCGGTAGTTCAAACTTATTATGTTGCCATTGTATTACTTCTGTATAGATTTCATTCACTAATGTTGTGAGTCCGTCACCAGAATGTCCCATCCATTCTCCACCATTCATGTTTACGTTACGAGATCGTTCGTTCTGTTCACGATTTTCGATTATTTCTCTCTCATTATCTTCGTTTAGGCCTACACTATTTTCATTATTTTGTTCCACACCTCTGTTGTCTTGCGAATTATTGATTCCTGCGTTTTCTTCTGCGGGCTGCAGTTGTTGATTGTTATTTTCTGCATTTTCTCTAACAGGGTTTGCTTGTACATCTCCATTAACTTCATTGTCTGTTTCACGGTTCATTTGTACTGCATCTCTCACTGCATTTTGTCTGTCATCAGGATTATTCCTCGACTGGGACCGAGTTAATATCATCTTGTCTTATTATCATAATTTCCTACCTATTCCCTAATACTGAGTCTATCTATCATTTCTTCCTAAGGGACGAGCCTCTGCCCGATAAAGGTGAAAATGTAAACATCCTATGAGTAGCGTTAGAGATAGAAAGAGTAAGATAAGTTATTTAACTCACCTAGTATGATGCAAGGCTACAGATCAGGCTATATTACAAGACAGTGGGTGCAAAAGAAAATAGAAAAATAAAGTAAAATAAAAGTAGTGTTTAAAAATACGCACAAAGAATAAACACGGGAAAAAAAAAGAAAAAAAGAAAAAGTCTATTATAAATTCCAACACAATTTCTGGATAAGTATTCCCAATGTTAGAAATGTCCGTATGCAGTGTTCAAAACAAACAGTGGCTTCAATTCCGAGAGCAGTTTTCCTGTCCAGTGTTTTAGGAATACAGAGATTGACCATCGTTGCCAGATACAAGAAAGTTTCCCAACAAAGTTAAATAGTATTTCCATTTGTGAATTTCATCGGTATGTTCTAAGAGTAAATAGGATTTAATCTGATTGGACGTTGTTAATATTATATAGCTCTGTGACCTTTCATTAAAGATTTTTCGTGCAAGACACTCACGTTTTATGAGTGGTTCTGGCAAAAGTGTCAGTAACTGGCACTCCTCCACAAGTTTAAAATATTGTAAACACAGGGCGGAAAACGTTAGTAACATGTTTGGGAGCAATTGCTATTGCAGTGAAGCACCACTGAAGGTAAATTAAGGTAAATAATTGGGTAGCATTCAAGGAGACTACTGTAGGACTCTTCTTCTTCTTCTTACCTCTGTCCGGGTATAGGTTATCCTAGTGTTTACTACCCTATACCCCTTTGAAAGGACATTAGCCTAACCTAAACACCTTACCTAACCTAACCTAGTATTATAGGTGGGGGCTGCCACCCCCACACCCCCGCTTTGACTTAGATTTTTGGTGTATTTGTTTGTGAAGTGGGTATTTTTCAATTTGTTGATAACGAAAATCCTCCATTGGGACTATATGGAGAAAAATATGGCGAATCTATTGGTGCCTATTGTTACGACTGGGGTTCAAATATATCAGGGCTCTTATTCATTGGACTAGTAATGGCATAAATGCTACAACGGAAAGCGCTAGCTCCAACCTCTGATGTATATTCCCAGTGAACAAAGAACACAAATACTCTCCAGAGTTCTATATGCAATAATAGGTTATTAAACTCTCAATAAATGTGCGTCTACTCTAGGCTTAATGTTATGTGAAAACAGCCTATTACTACCTATAAGCGAAGGTGCTTGGTTATGGTATGCAAAGTAAGGTGGTAAGAGAAGTTACAGCTTACGTTACTTTAATCAATAAATGTCAGGCACTCCTGCATGAAAGAAAGTGCACTAAAGTCCTTCAACACTAGCAAGGAATCTTCTTTAACACCTTACGAGCGGCCTATGCGGTTTATTTATATGTACCGCCCAGCGGGGTGTTTTTAGCCAAAATAGGGCTGTTTACGTGATCATTTTCATGCCTAAATAAGACCCAGAACGTAAAACAAGTATCTATCCCTGAAAGGGCATAAACAGAGCTTTCGAATGACACCATAACGATCCTTTTATGATGGCTAGTTTTCTTGCAATAACCGTGCAACGCGAGTGCAAAAAGCATGTAATTAGGCACTTTCCCCATACAATTCCGTATATAGCGAGTGAGAGAGGGAGGGAGGAGGTGGGATTCATGTCAGTAGGTTCGCCGCGGTGGTCTGGAGCAGTCATACGCTCGCTACTCTCCTGCCACCACTTGTCTCTCTCTCTCAGCCACATTACGTGCTGAAATTGCCACACGATATATGTCGAGCACCGCCACATAGTCCAGCTTTATTTAACTCGACTTATGTTGCGCCCCGACATTTAAGGGTTAAATGTTAGATGCTATAAAGATGCTCGTATCGGAAATGGAACCCAAAAAGGCAGGCAGCGGAACAATGCTCATGCAGGCTATGCACACAAAAAGGCAGAATATATAATGCCGTCGGAGCCAAGAATATCCTAAACACTACAACAATAATAATCGCCACGACAATGCAGTATTCCTATCAACAAAAAGAGCCTAAGTCGTTTGTGTCTCCATACATCAAACTAGGCTGCGAAATGCTTGTGTAATCATAAGTGGGTGTGCATAAAAAGAGTACTTGGTTTAATATACTTAATGTCTACTATGATTGATAAAGTCTAGCTAGAGTCAATGATACAAGATACTGGTGTGCATGGCATGCTGCATAGCCTAGTGCAAATCTCAAGTCTGTGCGTCAAATATTACGTTATAGGGAAGGGTAGCTCTCTTGAGAAACCTTAATACCGAAGTATTAAGCGTTCTCCTGGCGTACCTCAAAGACAAACAACGAGCTTAGAACAGTGCAGAATGGTATAGGCAAAAAGCCCTCATTCGTGCATGCTCTACTCTCAATGGCACACAGACTAGAATTTACTCAATCAACTCCAGTTCTCAGGTATGTCGTGCAGCTTTTAACTAAAGCCAGCACTCATAGGAAACAATACCTTATAATATCAGACTCCTAGTCTAGCATTATCTAATCCAGCAGAACACTAATAATTATAGGAAGCGGCAATATGAAAGCCAACCAATGCTTCGTGATCCACTTATCTTAACAACTAACATACATGGGTTATATCAGACCTTAACGCACAATACAACTGGCCAGCATGAAGCTGATTTTGCAGAGTTAACCAGAGGGGGTATAATATTAATAAAAAGGTGGTGAAAGATATGAAAAAAGAGAGGTAGGCAGAGGAAAAGATTCTCAGGTGCGGAGCGGGGGAAAGGTAGCAAGGGAAAAAGATGGATGCGTTCTAGAAACCAGATCTGAGGGAGAGAGTGGCGAGGAACTGTATATATACTCGCACTAGCTCGAGGCGCGTGGGAAAAAAGCAGTTACAAGTCCTCTAGCCACTAGCAAGGGAGCTAGCAGCATGGTAAGGACCTCTCTCCACCAACCCCCACGAGGCAGCCAGCCGTGACGTCATCGAGCGGGACAAAAACACTGCGCGCTCCCTCTCACTCTGTTCTACTCTCTCTCTCTCTCCCAGATCCCATCATTACTAGTTAACCCGGGAGCTGCGGGGAGACTCTTAAGAGTTCCCCCGGCAGACTGCGGGAAGACTCTTGAGAGTAAGTAAAATAAAAAATAAACTTTTGACATCGAAAAAAAATATATTTTTTTTATTTTTATTTTTTTATTTTTTTTTGGCCCCTGGGCCATGCAAAATCTCAGTCCTCTACCTCCCCTCCTTCCCCACTTTCCTCCTCTCCTTCAGTTATCACCTATTTTCCCTATTATTCCCTTATTCTGAGGTATATTTTCGTGCTAACATTAGCGAGTTGCAAGCAGGGTGTTGTCATCACTGATGGCAAGCGAGTGCAAGAGAGAGAGAGAGAGTATCGATCGACTGTGTCTCAGTGGCCTTGGGGGAAATTGGCGGGAAAGCAGTTTGCCTCACCCATACATTATACAACTCGCGGGCTATATCTCCGATTTTGACCATCCAAACGCTGTTTTCACTCGTTTTATTGTTGTTTCAGGTTAATACCTTTATAATCAACCCATAATAGGCGCATATGGATAATTATTAATGCTATTAACCTCTGAAGTGCGCACGGGGGTAATTGAAAACCTCCCCCTGTGCTGACGTAGTTGAGGTGTTTCCGTCACTAAAATATTCATTGTACCATTAATAGCATTAATAATTATCTATATGCGCCTATTATGGGTTGATTATAAAGGTATTAACCTGAAACAACAATAAAACGAGTGAAAACAGCGTTTGGATGGTCAAAATCGGAGATATAGCCCGCGAGTTGTATAATGTATGGGTGAGGCAAGCTACCTTCCCGCCAATTTCCCCCAAGGTCACTGAGACACAGTCGATCGATACTCTCTCTCTCTCTCTTGCACTCGATTGCCATCAGTGATGACAACACCCTGCTTGCAACTCGCTAATGTTAGCACGAAAATATACCTCAGAATAAGGGAATAATAGGGAAAATAGGTGATAACTGAGGGATAGGAGGAAAGTGGGGAAGGAGGGGAGGTAGAGGACTGAGATTTTGCATGGCCCAGGGGCCAAACAAAAATAAAAAAATAAAAAAATATATATTTTTTTTTTTTTTTTCGATGTCAAAAGTTGATTTTTAATTTTACTTACTCAGGAGAGTCTTCCCGCAGTCCGCCGGGGGAACTCTTAAGAGTCTCCCCGCAGCTCCCGGGTTAATGGTACAATGAATATTTTAGTGACGGAAACACCTCAAATACGTCAGCACAGGGGGACGTTTTCAATTACCCCCATGCGCACTTGTTAGGTTAATGATAAAACATATACTTTACAATTAAATATATAAAGCCTTGACATGGGTGAAAACAAAGAGCCTTTCTGGACTGCCCATGACACGAGCTTTCATATGAAATAAAGCACACTCTAATACATAAACTGTAGCCCCATCCACTGCCCTGGCGATCCTAGCGAGTCACTGTAGGACAAGCCATGCGGTTCTAACGGAGTGGTTAACATCAACTATTTTCCCAAATAAATTGTTTCTCATAACGTCGCACTAGTGTCCTTGAATATTATCAATAATTGCAGTGATTAGTGAGGGTAGAGGCCAATATATCATTGTTGCCTGGTAAACCTAGGCTAAGGCTTCGCTGAGAAAACGACTGTGTCAATTTTCGGTTATACTGATGTTTTGGACCGACAGTTAGCCCATCGATCTTTTTAGGCCTATACATCATTGCTATATATGCCATTAAGAGCTGAAATGTATTAGGCCTAGGCCAATAAGGGAGAACAAAAAAAGGTCAAATTGGATTTTAGGTCACGTATGTGTTTTTTTGTATTATAATCCTTTTTCTCACCAGTTAATTCATTGATTAGTGTGTTTTAAGGTGTTTTTCCGGTAGCATTCAAGGAGACTACTGCAGGACTCTTCTTCTTCTTCTTCTTACCTCTGACCGGGTATAGGCTATCCTGGTGTTTACTACCCTATACCCCTTTGAAAGGACATTAGCCTAACCTAACAACCTTACCTAACCTAACCTTGTATTATAGGTGGGGGCTGCCGCCCCCACACCCCCGCTTTGACTTAGATTTTTGGTGTATTTGTCTGTGAAGTGGGTATTTTTCAATTTGTTGATAACGAAAATCCTCCATGCGTACTATATGGAGAAAAATATGGCGAATCTATTGGTGCCTATTTTTCCTAATAAATTGTTTCTCATAACGTCGCACTAGTGTCCTTGAATATTATCGTTTTTCCTTCTGGAAATTCATAGGCCCTATTTACCAATTATTTTGCAATATTAAAACATGCCCCCTAAAACCATATTTTGTCATTACCCTAACCTAACAACCTTACCTAACCTGGGGGCTGCCGCCCCCAGACCCCCGCAGGGTTAGTATTGATATAGAATATGACAAAATACTAAAATTACGGTACAAAAATTAAAAAGATTAGTTCTCAGCTGATCCAAGATGGCCACCATCACCCTTATTTAACCCACAAAGTCTAAGGGAAAATAATTTATTATGCAGCGGGAAAGACATAATTATTGTGGTGACTAATACTCTATGACAAAGCTATAGTAGGCTATACATTTAGAACATTATATCCCATACGTGACCTAAAATCCAGTTTGTCTCAAAAAAATGCTAAAATACATATAGCCTATAGACTACTGTAAAACAATAATTTTTTGAGCCAGTACCCAACCAGCGGGGGTGTGGGGGCGGCAGCCCCACCAGGCCCACCCGTATACTAGGTTAGGTTAGCTTAGGTTGTTAGGCTAGGCTAATAGCACATAAAAAAAAAAAAAAAATAGGATAGGCCTAACCTAACCAGCGGGGGTGTGGGGGCGGCAGCCCCACCCATATACTAGGTTAGGTTAGGTAAGGGATAATCTTCAAGGACACTACATCCGCCTTATCAGAAACAATTTATTTGGGAAAATAGGGACCAATAGACTCACCATATTTTTCTCATTATAGTCCGCATGGAGGAATTTCGTTATCGACACTTGAAAAAACCCGATTTCACAGAAAAAATACACCAAAAATCTGTCAAAGACGTCAAATAGCGGTGGTGTGGGGGCGGCAGCCCCCACCCATAATACTAGGATAGGTTAGGTAAGGTTGTTAGGTTAGGCTAATGTCCTTTCAAAGGGATATAGGTTAGTAAACGCTAGGATAGCCTATACCTGGTCAGAGGTAAGAAGAAGAAGAGTCCTGCTGTAGTCTCCTTGAATGTTACCCTAACCCAACCAGCGGGGGTGTGGGGGCGGCAGCCACCACCCATAATACTAGGATACGTTAGGTAAGGTTGTTAGGTTAGGCTAATGTCTTCCCAAAGTTGACTATTTTTATAACTTAAGATATTAGGCTACCCACTCCACCCCGTGAAATCCGAGCAAGCTTTCGTCAAAAGTTGGCTCGGGTATTCACAAAATTGGGTTTTATGGGTTTGCAATTTGGGAAAACTCGAGCCAAGTTTTGATACAAAACGCTATATTGTTGTATTTTTACGCTTTTAACCCCTCATTTTCCCTGAACTTCATAGCCTTCCCCACTAGTGGGGGGCGTGTTTATAGATTGTTGGATAATGGGTAAATACTCATTTCAGCTCCTCTTCAGTATAAAACAACAGTATAGCCATCTGAAGGAAAAATAAAATAAAAAAAATAAATAAAACTTACTGAAATCTCTGTCGGTCCAAAAAGTCAGGTTAACCGATAATTTGCTATTTTAACTTACGTCCGGGTGGATGTGACTCGTTAGCCTTGGTCGGCAACTCATCTAGGGGAGACAACCTTATACAAATCCGGATGGATGGGACTTGTCAGCCTTGGTTGGCAACCTGTCTAGGGGAGTAAACCTGATACAAATCCGTACTGCTTACCTAAGGGTATGGCAGGTTAGTGGATGGATTAGCCGAACACCACTAGAAAAATAGTGCTAACAAGATACACAAGAGGGCCTCGGAGATGGACGGATCCTAAATTGAGTGGTCAATCCTGTAAGTCCTTCACTAAACTGGCTCGGGTTGTCCCTCTCACAGGGAATCGGTCCGCTTGGGGGCATTCTGTGTATGGCCACCCTCGTAAGGGGAGTAAGGCGTCCAGCAATAGATAGATAGATAGACTTACGTCCGCCGCTTCACTCATGTTATTGTTGTGAACCTCTCGGGCCTCTCTGGCTCTCGCTACCACTCGTTGCCAGAGTAAGATATGTTCTACAATACTGTGCTTTTTGCACTGTTACCCAACCAGCGGGGGTGTGGGGGCGGCAGCACCCACTCATAATACTAGGATAGGTTAGGTAAGGTTGTTAGGTTAGGGCTAATGTCTTTTCTATGCTTTTAACCCCTCATTTTCCCTGAATTTCACAGCCCTCCCCACTTGGGAGGCGTGTTTTTAGATTGTTGGATAATGGATAAATACTCATTTCAGCTCCTCTTCAGTATAAAAGAACACTAGCCTACCTGCATATCTGAAGGAACTTTCAAAAAAACAAATTAAAACATACTGACATCGCTGTTGGTCCAAAAAGTCAGGTTTACCCAATTTTCTAGGCCTAGGCTATGTCTATTCTACTAGCCTAGCCTAGTACTCTGGTCAATAGATTATTTTATAAATCATATATATCAAATTTTGAGTATCAAACATCAAATCAAATATGAACCTTCAAACAAGGTGTCCGCCAGCTCTAGGCCTAGGCCTAGGCCTATGTAGCCTATTTCTTAATTATTTGTTTCAATTTGCCTAGGCCTATGCTATAGCCTAGCCTAATGTTTAAGCCTGAGTATGACAATATGGTAAATTGGTCAATATAAAGGAGCCGGACCACAACAATTTTTAAGGATTTATTTGTTTGCATTTGTTATATAGCGTATAGGCCTATGGTTTAGGCCTAGGCTATAGGCTAGGCTAAGCTTTCTATAATATAATTTGGGTGAGATCCTGTATAGCGGGTGGAACTGTTTTCAGATGCATATTTACTAAGAAACATTGGCAAGAATGTAGTTACCGCTGGGTGTACCCGCCCCGTCTTGATTACACTACGGGCGGACGCTCACCATTTCCCGTCTATTTTGACTGCCTTTGGATACAAAAATACATTTCCCTAACCAAACAACCTAACCTAACCTAACCTAGTATTATGGATTTATAAGTAGGTTATTTATTTTATCATAAGTATTTATAGATGATTTAGCCTATGTTGTATGTCGGCAGTAATACACCCGGTAACTACATCCATCCCGAAACATTGAACAATATCTTTAACCTAAGCTAACCAAAACCTAACCTAACCTAGTATAGTGGACTATTTATCCTAGGCTATGAATGTAAAATGTAAAAATAGCCTATATTGCAACATTAGACTACAAAATTATTGAGATATATGTACAGGTCATCCCGCTACACAGGATTATACCAAAAATGTGTTAATGGAAATTAGTATTTAGGCTACCCATTATCCAAGAATCTATAAACATGGCCCCTGATAAGCCTAGTGGGAAGGGCTATGAAGAAGAGGGAAATTGAGGGGTATCCGTATATAAAAAGTGTATAAAGCGAATACCGTATAGGCTACTCGTAAAGGCCTATTGCTTTTGTAAATTAAAGTTGGCTCGGGTTTATGCATTTTCGAGACCCATAAAACCTGATTTTTTTTAAAACCCACGCCAAATTTTGACGAAAGTAGGCTCGCATTTCACAGAGTTGAGTGGGTAATAGTCTATGTTATCAAAATAGTCAACTTTGAGAAGTCATGGCAAGAATGTTAAAAGAGGGCGTACCGCCAGCCTTGTTTACACTACGCGTAGTGGCGTCGGACCTTTGCCATCATGCTCCCGTCTATTTTGACTGCCTTTGGATACAATAATATGTTAAGGGGGGGCTTTGCTACCTCTCATCCCCCCCCCCCCCATGACATATTGTCATCATCATATATATTGCCAGCAGGGGGCAAATAACCGAAAAAAATCGCCGTCAAAATAGATGCGAAGTTAACCGCGGCGATCACCCTACGTAAACATGACGACCGTACACCCGGTAACTACATCCTTCCCGAAGTCATTAGCCTAACCTAATAACCGTATCTAACCTATCCTAGTATTATGGGTGGGGGCTGCCGCACCCACTCTCCCGCTGGTTGGGTAAAACTGGTAACAATAAAAATGCAGTTGGGGTAGGCTATGACTCACTCCACCACAACTGGATTCCTATTGTTACCAGTTATATTATTGTATCCAATGGCATTCAAAATAGATGGGAACTTGACTGCAAGCGTCCGACGCCTCCCCCGCCGCCGTCATGTTTACATTTGTCGATCGCCGTGGTTAAGTTCGTGTCTATTTTGACAGCAATTTTTTTGGTTATTTGTCCCCTGCTGGCAATATATATGATGATGACAATATGTCATGGGGGAGTGAGGGGGGCAAAGCCCCTCCTCAACATATTATTGTATCCAAAGGCAGTCAAAATAGACGGGAACAAGATGGCAAGCGTCCGACGCCACTCCGCGTAGTGTAAACAAGGCTGGCGATACACCCGGGAACTAGCCTACATCCTACCCAACAAATCTAAAAAAATAAATCCTTGAAAATTGCTGTGGTCTGGCTCCTTTATATTGACCGGCAAATTCTGACAAGAATGTACCGGTAGTTACTAGGTGTACCGCCGGCCATATTATTTTACTCTAGGCTTATGCGGACGCTCGCGATCATGTTCCCGTCTATTTTGACATGGTCCTTGGTAGAGTTACCATATCCATCAAAGACCACAGTGATCCGGAGATGCTGGCTACCCCTTGACTTCACAAACCGGAGTAGCTCTCCGCGATGTCCTTCCATGTGACGTTAGCCTACCATCTGATTCTGTGCAAGAGCCAACCACCATCAATTACCAGGCTTGTGGAGGGAGGTTTTTCGACAGGCTCCACAAATGCCCTCAGGAACCTTACTAGGGCAGCCTTGTCTGGCTTTTGCAACATCTGATTTTTGTCAAATAGAGACATTGGTGTTGGCGTCAACTCAAAGCGCATAGATTCTTTGGTTTTGACTTCACGTTCACTAAGGATTATGAGACGGTTGAAGAGCTTGAGTGAGTCAATGACCAGCTTCTCTCCATTTACATTGGGTCCAGATCTGAGGCTTGCTAATAACTTGACTTTGTGCTTGATTTCCATTGTATCCAGAACAGTTTTCCCATCCATCTTGGCCTGCATGGCTCAACCAACCTCTTCTGCCTTATCAGCATTGACTGAGTCTCCATGAGTGCTGCTGAACCCAGTTGAGAAAGATACCAGGGTCTTCTTGTCCCGTGTGGAATCGAAAGGGTTGACTTCGTCCAACCATCCAACTATGGCGTTAACAGCATCATTGTCTTTCGTCATCTGGGCTCTTGTGACGTCTGTGTGGATAGGCACCTCAGGTTTGTTGATTCCTCCCTCAAGCTTCTGGTGAATGAACGATAAGTTGTTCAGAGTCTGAACCCAAGACCTGTGAGCAGATTCATTCCGGAACCGCCCTCTGTTTAAACCGCCTGAGGATTTGGCCTCGCTCATAAGTGTGGTTTCTATTGTGATGTCAGTCCATGTACCTGACTACTCATGGTCTGAGAACCGGACTACATGATTGCCATACACAGTGAACTTGAATAGAGTTTCTTGGAACACGAGACTGTCCTGTCGCTGCTGCATCAGCTGTACATGAGCCTTGCTCCCTTTGCGTAATGATGGTGACCTGCTGCTGCAAAAGTGTTGAGCATGCCAATGATGCAGCTGAGGTGACTTGTGTGGTCTGGAACACGCTCACTCCTGATAAATACGTTGATGAGGTCAATTCTGATGTACCAGACCCAGAGTGCAGGTGTCCTTCCTCCCTCTGCCAAGGTCTTCAACTTCTCCTCCATCCTCTCCTTGAACACAGTGACTATCCTTGGTGTGTCCTTTGAACTTATATCTTTTGTAGTCCTGATGAAGAGCTCCATGTCTTCGTACTCCTGCTTGCTGAACACAACATCTCTCAGCGCAAACTTGGTAATTGCGGCTGATGCAAGAAGGTGAAACTGGATGGCCTTGGCATAAGCCCCTCCTGAGAGAATATGTTCTGAAGTGTTGGTGCCTGGGTAAACTAGCTGTATCAGCTCCTGCAGCCCTGAATCTGCCATGATCATCCCGATAGAGCACAGGAAGCTTTTCAGGAGATGAAATCCGCCTAGTCTTGTGATGATGGGCAGATCAGAGTGGAAGACTATTTGAGTTGCTTTCAGCCATATTGGCAGGTCAAACGTAATGACAGCTTGGGGTGATCTCCGTTTTTCCAGTCTTCATTTAGTCTGCTGATCAGCGCTGAATCATTCACACTCTCTGAATATGATAGTATTTGCAGATAGCCTTTGGGAGTGACTTTTGAGAGCTTTTGCATCTCAGTCTTAGGGCCACCACAGATGAAGCACCTCAAACCAAGGGAAGTTGTGGTATTATATTCCATAGTGTTCTGAAATAAAATACAATTTGGTAAACAATTTTCCTTTTTGACAACACAAACATATCATACATAATAAGTCCAGACATCCACATTAATAAATTGTGTGTAACTATCAACAGTAATCTCGAATTGAATGGTTAGAATCAATTTGACACTCAAAACCCTTAGTCTAAGTATGAAATATTAACATTTTATGGACAAGGAGTCAATTTCACTCAAAACTAATAGTTGGAATCGATTCAGCACCCCCAAGAAACCCTAGTTAGACTTCCCACAAGCTACTATTGGCAAAATATTTTTCTCACTTTTTTTCGCCCGGGCCCGCCGGTCACCCCAACTTTGATTGGCTCTCAAAAATTTTCCCCAAGGATTTGGCTGTGGATATATTCAGAGGTGTTACTAGACACCTATAGGAACACAATGGTGAAGAAATCTTTTGGTAAGAAACTTTTCCCCAGATGGTAAACAAATATTGCTAAAATTCCCTAACTATAAAATGAGTCGGAGTTAGCGGGGTTTACTGTAAGTATTAACCCATAATTCAACAATCTCTAGGCTAATCCCCCCTCCCCCCCCTCCCCTCCCCTGGGCCCCTAGTGGGAAGGGCTATGAATATCAGGGAAAATGGAAGTTTAAGAGGATAAAAAGAGAAAAATCTGGTAATTCTTCAGAACAACAATTCCTGTTATTATAAAGGTTTATTATGGTTTATTAATTGCTATAAAGTAAGGAAAGCAGTTATTATTGCCATTTTCATTGTTAATTGCAATTCCGATACCCCAACAATTTACGGGATAGTTTGGGAATGCTGGGTTTTGGATGAGGGAAAAAATAGGGGAAGGATATAGTATCCGGGTATACAGTCGTCTTGTTTATGTAAGTCGTGTTTGATTTTTTTTTTTTTTTTATTTGCCCTGATAGCCTAACTTGGAAAAGGCTCGCCGCCTTACCGGGTATTATAAATAATTGATTAGGGTCAATGAAAAGACTCCCCTAAACCTATAATTGTATTCCACGGCAGTCAAAATAAATGTGACTGTGATCACAAGCGTACTAGTACCGGTAACATAAACAAAGCGGGTGATACGCCTGAACATGTTGCCAATACTGGGCCAAATCCTATTTTCACAACTGAACCTATTGCTGGCTAATACAGTTACAGTACTCACATCCGATGGTTCTCTGACGTCACACAAAGGTTTGGCATATTATTGGTCTAATTTGACTTCCTTTTTTTATTATATTATTCCACGGCCAGCTGGCAATATAGGCCTAGGCCTATATTATGATGACAATAAGCCATGGGGGCTGAGATCAACCCATTATTGTATCCCACGGCCAGCTGTTGGGCAAATAGTAGCTGGCCGTGGGATACAATATTGGGTTGAGCCCCCCACACCCCCTATGATTTTTTGTCATCATCGTATATATTGCCAGCAGGAAGCAAATAACAACTAGTCATGGAATAATTTCATAAAAAAAAGGCATTCAAATTAGACGCGAATGTAGCTGCGAGTATGCACCTTATGTAAACATATCCGATGGTACGCGCACTAACACAACCCTTACTGAAAAAGTGGGTATTACTGACTTTTAGATGCAATCATGATTATTGCAACATTATTTTTATTGTTTTTACTTTAGATACCGGTACAGTGGTTTTATATATAGAGAACCATCGGATGTGAGTACTGTACCTGTATTAACCAGCAATAGGTTCAGTTGTGAAAATAAGGTTTTGGCTCAGTATAGCCAACATAGAAAAGAATTTCAAAAAGTCATGGGAAGATGAGGTGAGCAAAGGGTAATGATGTAATATTCAGGCGTATCACCCGCTTTGTTTATGTTGTTGTTGTTGTTCCCTAAGCTGCCTGGCCGAACAGCCCCGAGTCCCTAAGGAAGGCCATGGCCACGGTCAGGGTTTCCCACAGAGCTCTCAAAGAGTGTAAATTGTGTTGTTGGCGAAAGTGGTTGTGTGAAATGCAGTCTTCTATGATGTGTTTAATGGTAATGGTGTAACAACCCGGGCAGGTGTCGACGACGGAGTCATCCAATCTCTTCTGATAGCTCAGAAGAGCTGGATGGTGTCCGCATCTAAGCTTGGCCAGGTGGACTCTGTCCTCGCGAGGAAGGGAAGATTCAGAAGGATGGATTTCGGGAGGTCGTGCTTGCAGTTGCGTGTTGTCTATGAGTGAGTGGATGGAACGGTGAGTGATATGAGTATGAATGTGCTTCCGGAAGTTGGTTTGGGGTGGGCAGGCAGGGAGAGAAGACAGTATGTGTGTGTGATAGAGTGTGCTGGGTGTTGTTTTGATGTTTCTTGGTATCTGTGGGTGTGTTGCCATGTAGTGTAATGGGTGGTGTTGATTCGTGGAGGCTGCTGCCAGGAATTGAGTGACTCTCATGTCTAGATGATCTTTGACTTTGAGGACTTTGGTTTCTTGATGTACAAAGGAAGGAGTACAAAGGAAATCAAGCAACAACAGATCCAGTGACCCCTCTAGGCCGCTTGTCCTCCAAAACACTGAGGATCAAGTGTCCAAACAGTAGTTTAGAGTGGGTAAGGGAACATTGAAAAAGGGAATTACTGCCCTGGAACTAATGTCTGTGGCAGGATTAGGAAGTTAGTAGAGGACAGATGGGTTAGTAACTGAAGGGGGGATAAAATAAAGTTATTCATTTACAAACAGAGTCAGTCGCGGGTTTGATGCGAGATATTTGTCTACGCAGAGTTTAAATGAATCAACGGTGCTGCAGTCTATAACGTTTCGGGGAAGCCCATTCCACAAGTTGACAACTCGATTGAAGAAGAAATTCTTAGATTCATGTGAGTTAAAAGATTTACCAATAATTTTGCAACCGTTTCCCCGCGTGTAATTAGATTGGTCGATAGTGAAGTACTTAATACAGTTCATATTGTCGATGCCTTTGATGATTTTGAACACTTGAATTAAGTCACCTCTTAATCTGCGCTTGGTTAAAGGAAATAGATTTAATTCTCTAAGACGCTCTTCGTATGGTTTGTTCTTTAGGCTAGGTATCATTTTGGTAACTCTACATTGAACTCGTTCTAGCTTGTTTATATCTTTTTTGTTAATAAGGGCACCAGGATTGAACGCAGTATTCCACAAGGGGGCGGACTAAGGAATTGTAAAGGGTTAGGATAACTTCTTTGGATTAATGCTCAAATGACCTGCCTATAAAGCCAATTATTTTGTTTGCCTTCTTAACAACTTCTGAACATTGTTGACTCGGTTTTAGGTTACTCGATATTGTTACTCCCAGATCGGTTTCTCTGTTTACATTCTTAAGCTGAGTGCCATTCATCGAATAGTTTGCTTTCTCGTTTATGTATCCGATATGTAGTACTTTACATTTATCCGCATTGAAACTCATTTGCCAAATTTGGGCCCAACATGACAATTTATCTAGATTGTGTTGTATATCGTCAACTTGTTCTTTTGAGAGTACGCTATTTGCAATTTTTGTGTCGTCAGCAAATTTTGAGATTGTACAGGTGAGACCCTCATCTATGGCGTTGATGTAAATTAGAAAGAGAATTGGTCCTAGTACCGATCCCTGGGGTACCCCGCTACTTACATGGGTCCATTTAGATGCCTTACCGTTTATGACTACTCTGTGTTTTCTGTTGCTGAGCCAATTTTCTATCCATTTCAACACACCATCTTGTATTCCATGCGCTTTTAGTTTTAGCAGTAAACGTTTGTGGGGAACTTTGTCAAAGGCCTTTTGAAAATCAAGGTATATATAATATCTACAGCTTTACTCTCATCGTAGAGGTTGAGGATATCGTGGAAGAAGTCTAAGTGGTTTGTTAAACAGGAAAGTTTTTTACGAAAGCCGTGTTGAGTATCTTTAACCCGTTGAGCCCCTGCTAGTTATAATATTTTGTTCACCCCAGTCCCAAGCCATTTTCACTTCTTTTTTTTTTGTTTGCTAAAATGGAAGACAAGGATGAGAAATGGAAAAAAAAAAAAAAAAAATCACCTCGGACATTTTTTTTTGGGGGGGGGGGGGGGGGGAGCCTCAAAAAAATGTGTTGAGCCAAAATGGAAGAGAATGGTGAGAAATGAATAAAAAAATTAAAAAAAATAATTTCGGTCATTTGGGGGGCGGGGGTGGGGGGGTCGAAAGTTCGTCTCCCCCCGCATGACCACCCGCCCGGGAGCACTAGCGTAAAAACTGAGTATGGCATTGTACGGCATACATCCTAAGGAGTGTCTCACATAAATCTCAAGCCTCTAGCTCCCATACGACCGGAGTAATGAAGGTTGAAAGTGGCGGTGAACTAAGGGTGTAAAGTATCCCCACTAAGCCCACCACCACCAGCCGCGCGGCTGTCTCGGCCCGCTCACACCTACCGGCCCAGCTCCCACACACACTACGGTACCTCCCCCTCCTATTCTCCCGACATTTCCTACCTTACGAGCCACGTAAGTGTTTTTTAAATGTCGGACGCACGTGATGCGTCGCTGGGAGTTGGTGATCAAACACTGCCGACGCATCACGTGCGACGCTGGGTCTCACTGGGTTAAGTATGTTATTTTCCTCTAAGTGATTTACGAGTCTGTCTCGTATGACCGTTTCTAGCATTTGTGACGCACCCAGTGCGTGGCAACGTAACCTGATTGTACTCCTTGGTACTCCACTGTACCGCCACGGTACCGCGCTGTACCGTGCTGGCTGCTTATATTGAGTGTGACAACGTATAACTATGTTCTTTGTATCTCTGCAAAGGTCTCGTCATTTGCTAACCAGTGGTGGGTTTTGTTTTAAGCCATGTCGAGACCTTCCATTTAATATGTAGTATCAATAGAGAAGTTGATAGATAAGACAGTGGGAATTCAGAGAGAGAGAGTGAGTTAGACTTCAGAGCGAGAGGGTAGCGGTGCGCCACGCTGCCGGGGGGGTGGTTGCCAGACGTATGGACCGGTTGGCAGCCCTGCGCTTATAGCTAGGTGCGACAGGGTTGGTAGTACATTGCCGCCTGCCTATGCTGCCTGGGCTGCCCATGTTGTCGTACAGCACATTGCCTGGAGGCTCGCTGTGTGCTCTATGACCAGGTTGCCTAGAACCTTTGAGATTCTAACATCCCTTGCCCTCTCTCCCAATTTCTCACGGTTGCACTCTTTCTCTCTGACGACATTACTCTCATTTCATTCTTCTCTCTATTTAAATGCATACCCTTCCCTTGAGGTCCTAAAGGAGTTTCAGCACTCACCTCTCGTATTACTCTTAGGACAAGCATATAATTATTTACATGTATTAGATTTAAGGGGTTAATGTGAACAGCGATCTTCTTGATGAGGATAGTTGGTGAACGTTCTACATGTTCACGAGTTATATGCCCAGCTCATCATCCAATTTGTGACTAGACTAGTGCCATGTGTAAGAGCCCGACCATGCCCAGGAGTTGTCTGTAGAGGGGCGAGGACTTAGCCTTGATTTGCCTACCGAGCCAGGAGCGAGTGTAGTACCAGAGACTACAGCTCGCTCGTAGTGCCGGTATAGTAGAGTAACGTAATTTATCTGTCCTTGTGTTCTCTGCAGTCTTTTCCTGGGTTCTCGCTTTCGGTGCTGGGACTCGTTGTTCCTGTGACTTGGCCTGCTAGCTAGAACACATGGGGATGATGAGTGGGTTATATCTTTATTTTACTATGCATTGCAGCTCTCTTTAAGTTTATGTATGTAACACTTTACAATACACATTACTCACACACAAGACAACACTATTAATACTTTCATGTATCAATTAACTGCACTGTCGTTTTGCTGCTGTGTCCGGAGTTCCGTTGCGTAGGGCGCATACGGACTCAGAGGGGAGACAGAGTGAGAGAAGCGAAGTAGCCTATGCGGTAGTAGGCTACCGGCGCAGTACTGTTGCCTGCAACCTTTTAGTTATTCCAAGTATAGATTCATTATTACAATAAGTGACTACTATTTATGTTCCTTCCATGTGTATTATTAGGTATCTACTGGATCATGAACATCTTGTATGCTACATGCTAGTGCATGTTAGTAGGGGACAGTTATTCTAGTGCACGCGCTTTCAAGTAGGCGTGTACATTTGTCATTTAGCATTTCACTGTCATACCTTTAGCCTGCTTCTATTCTACATTATTAGAGGCTTAATATTAACGTAGTTTCTTGAGTATTGCATTTCTTTAGTCATAACGTAACCTATAAATGTCTGAGGGAGTTTAGCCTCATAGCCTACCCCTGTTGTACACTTTCGCCGAGTTAAGGTACCTCGTTACCATAGACGATAACTCTGTAGGGCGTTGGTGCTTTTGTTGTCTGGAGCATATAGTATTTGGGACTGGAATCGAGCGTGTCGTTGTCACATAAGCCATTTCTGTCCTACGATCAAGAATCCCGAATATGTATTGCCGATCCAGCCGTAACAAAATGGCGACCTTGCACAAGATTCAGTAGTATCCTATCACATGTTTTTTGGAGAACTATTCTATGCTACCTAGTAGAGCTGGCTAGAATTTTCTTGCATATTGGAGGAATTTTTATTGTGTCATTGTATTGGTGGACTTGCAGATTGTTTCGTTGGGGGTGTCTAGAGTAGAGTCATTCAAGCATCTTTAACATTTTGTGAGTCGAGACTGCAATTAGTAATAAGCACTTCTTTTTTTTTATGAACAGCAATTGTATAACCAGCACTATGTCTAATGACTCATCATTTACGGGGGAGGATAACACGGTACAGCCTAGTAACCAGCAAGTACAACAGATGTTTAGGGAGGGGAGTGTTATAAGTGGAGAGAGGGATGCCCGGGCATTTTTGCAGACACCTTTGACCGAACAGCGCCTGCAGGCTATTGATTGTTACGGTCTTCGCTGTTTAGCCACGGTTTTGGGGCGGGACTGTCCTGACAGTTGGCCCAAGAAGAATTTGGTGGCATGTTTGTTGGGTGATGGCGATGGGGCGGTGGGTGGAGTGGGGTCTTGGGGGGTTCCCTCCAAGCCTCCATTCCACTCTACCCCTGAGCTGGGCCCTCAGCCAGCGAGTCTTAGCACGATGCAGCAGGAGGGTTCTCAAGGGCAAGCTGGCTTACCCGTAAACACGTCTCGGTGTGGATCCCCCATTTTGTGCTCTCCCCCCCAGGCCTGTCTCCTGAGATGTTATTTCAGCTAGAACTAGCTAAGTTTAAGCTGCAGGAGACTCAGATACAACAGGCTAGTATAGAACGCATAGAGGTTGCTAGAATCCAAGCCAATCAGGATGCAACCAGGTACCAGGCTGAAATGGATGTCGAGAAGTCTAGAGTAGAGACCACGGGGCGTCATCTCGGTGGTGGGCACCGGGTTACAGACTCACTTTCGCATTTAATTAAGTTAGTACCCGCATTTGATGAGACAGCAGTGACCGAGTTTTTTGCTCGTTTCGAAAAGAAGTGTCGTGAGTATGACTGGCCGGAGGTTAAATGGGCAGCATTAGTTTCATCACGTCTAGTGGGTAAGGGGTTGAAAGCCTACGATGCACTGTCACTGGACGAGAGTGTAGTGTATGGACTGGTGAAGGAGGCTGTGCTCCGGGCCTACGAACTGCAACCCGAAACTTATAGATTGAAGTTCCGTGGCGTGAATAAGAAGAGCGACGTCAGTTTTATGGAGCACGCACGGGACTTAACAGATGCATGTAATAACTGGTTTCGGTCCGAGCACGCAGAGTCGGCTGAGGAAATTAAGCAACTTTTCTATCTGGAACAGTTTTACAAATGTACTGGAACCGATCTAACGCTGAACATTAAGGAAAAATGTCCCAAGACAGTAGAGGAGGCTGCCAAGATGGCAGACCTCAGATTATCATTGATTCGTGGTTGCGGTGCCGCTCAGAGGGCTGAGTCAGGGCAGAAGGGGCGCTATACCCCACCCACCAGAGTTTTCGATAATAACAAATCCTATGACACACATAACCACACTAAATGCATTGCACCTAATAACACCTACAAACACAAGCCTCTCCCGTTTACTAAAGGTCAGGCCCCTTCTTCGCCCGCACAAGGGAAGAAGCCCATTGGGGATGTGAAATGTTACAAATGTCAGAAGCTAGGCCATTATTCACGTGAGTGCCCTAGTAACACTCCCGCTAAGCCGGTGTCATTGGTTCACAGTATCGGTGTGTCTCTGAAGGCTGCAGCAACTGCCCGGGGTAGGTTGTCAGCAGCTGAGGCACACGCGGTAAAGAAGCGTACGGAAGGCTCGACACCTGTCCGGGACACTTTCTGTAGCCATCGGGGGCACGGGTTTGTGAGCTGGGGGAGTGAACTACGGAGGGTTGACTTGCTGAGGGATACGGGGGCTTCGCAAACTTTGTTGAGGAACTTCACAGGGAAACCGATAAATGCGGCCAGAGTTGTTGTGGTGCAGGGTATAAATGCTACGAGGTCATACCCACTTGTGAGGTTGGAGTTGAGAGTGGGAGAGGTGTGCAGGGAGCTGGATGTAGGGATCGTTGAGTGTTTGCCAGTTGAGGGCGTCGACCTTCTTCTCGGCAACGACTTTGCGGTGCCCACTTCCGGGACTCCACCCTTAGTCGTTGCCGAGAGGGCGGCCGACGTGGATGGTGAGAATCGGGAATGGGTTGGGAGGTGCCAACAGGATGAGATGGCCTGTGTGGTAACCCGATCTCGCTCTGCGGCTCCTGCACAGCCTAGCACTCAACCTCGGGGACAGTGGAGGAAGGATCAGGAGAAGGTTGCTAAGGGCAGGAAAAGGGACATTGATTCTGCTGCACTTCTCGGTGATTCGGTACTTGGACCTATAATAAACACGGGAGTTGACTCTGGCCCAGATATGGTGTGTAACAAGGCAGAGTTGGGTAAGACTTCGCGTGAGGCAAGAGCTGTAGCGAGAGCCACTAAGGCAGTAGAGCCTACTAGCCGGGGTAATGTCTTATTACAAAACCATCTTGATGCATTGACGCCCAGGGACATTAGTGAGCAGCAGCTGCAAGACGCTAGCCTAGCTCGTTATAGCAATAGTGCCATAGAGTTGGAGGAAGATGGGGATGCGAAGCCGGGAGATTTCTTTAGGCTCAACAGGATATTGTACCGCAGATTTCTAGACCCCAAATCGAAGTGGGAGGGCGGTGCGAGGGTAGTAGACCAGGTGGTTGTTCC
Source organism: Lithodes maja (assembly GCA_037953745.1). NCBI lineage: Eukaryota > Metazoa > Arthropoda > Malacostraca > Decapoda > Lithodidae > Lithodes > Lithodes maja. Next base: position 98,079 of record JBAKBP010007567.1, read on the forward strand.
AAATAAGTATAGAGAGTCCTTATTGTGTCTGGCGCATGATGTGCCGGTGGCGGGTCATTTGGGGGTAACAAAAACATTGGCGGCATTGGGCAGGTTTTTCTGGTGGCCTGGGGTCAAGGCTGATGTCTGTGCATGGGTGGCTGGGTGTGCGACCTGCCAGACAACGGGGAAGCCTAACCAGACAATCCCGAAGGCACCTTTGTTTCCCATACCTGTCACCGGGCCTCCGTTCAGCAAAGTTGTAGTAGATTTGGTTGGCCCTTTCCCGCCTACTAGTAGTGGCAATAAATTCCTGTTGACAATCATGGATGTGGCTACGAGATACCCGGACGCATACCCCATGAGAAACGGCTCGGCAAAGGCAGTTGTTAAAAACTTATTATTGTTCTGTTCCCGTTATGGATTTCCACGTGAGGTGCAGTCAGACCAGGGGAGCAATTTTACATCCAAATTGTTCAAGCAAACCCTTCAGTTGCACGGTATATGTTCTGTAGTGTCGTCAG